>JASXSY010001970.1:0-315497 GCA_034509805.1 Sipha maydis | reverse complement strand
TTCGATTCTGGATTGCCCACCTGTCGATGAGTCAGTGCCTAATTCGTTACAAAGGCTTCACTCTACAGTGTGCACACAGGTTGCGGCACTAAAGTCATTAAATCAACCAGTCGAATACTGGGACGCTTGGCTGATAACGATAGTTACTGGGCTCTTCGACAAAGCTACAGCCCACAGTTGGCAACTATATCAAAAAAATACAGATCTGCCAAAATACGCAGACCTCGAAACATATTTAGCTAGTCGATGTGCAGTCTTAGAAACATTAGCGTTTAACAAGCAATCGACTAATACCGACAATGTGCAAGATGGTTCAAGTCCAAAAAAGGGTTGTGCAGTGACGAATTCAAAAAAGGCACTATTAGCTACAGACAGCAGACCTGCTAGACCATGTCCCTGCTGTTCAGGAATGCATCGGGTATATATGTGTCAAAGATTCAAAAATCTTTCGACATCAGAACGGTTAGATCTAGTCAGAGATAATCGATTGTGTTTTAACTGCTTGGCTCCATTTCACACAGCTAACAATTGCAAGTCAAGTTACTCGTGCAAGAAATGTCATCGTAAACATAACACGATACTGCACTTTGAGAAAGTGGAGCGTCAATTAGAAGACCAGTCTTCAAATGCTGCCCCCCTGCAAGAACCCTCAAGCATACAACCTCCTAGAGCTAAGAGTATGATGTCTGTTCCGAAACCCAAGGAAGTCACACATGTGTTTCTGGCCACAGCAATAGTTTCAATTAGAAACAATTTTGGTGTATATCGAAAGTGTCGAGCAGTGTTGGATAGCGGCTCGCAGGTAAATTTTATTTCGAGAGGATTTGCTAAGCTGCTCCAACTTCCATCAAGGAAGACCATAATGCCGATAAGTGGAATCGGTGCAAGTACAACGCAATCCACCAATATCATAGACGCTCACATGAAATCCTGCATAAAAAATGTTGGTGTTAACATCAGTTGCTATATATTGCCAGTAATCGTCGAGGAATTACCTTCAGTAACACCACCCAAGGAAGGATGGCAAATTCCTAAAGATTACGTATCATTACTAGCTGATCCTTCGTTCTGCGAAGCAGGACCAATTGACCTATTGATTGGATGTGGCATTTTCTTTAATTTAATGGAATTGGAGCGTACCCCACTGGCGTCAGGAACGCTTTGTTTGCAAGCAAGTAAACTTGGCTGGTTAGTTACTGGAGGAATCCAATCAACCTGTTTACTAAGTGTTGGGGAGTCATTAGAAGATAGGTGGGGAGATCAAGGATTTGTAGAGGACAATGATTATGGCCGGCTATCTAAAGCAAACAGAAGATGCGCTGAGGAACAAGAAGCAGCTACACATTTCCAAGAAACAATGAAACGTGATGAAGACGGACGATTTGTGCTGCGACTGCCCATAAAACACGAAATAAGCAATATTGGTAAGACCCTTGATATGGCTACAGCAAGATTTCTGAGTGTTGAGCGCAGACTCCAAAGAGACGAGAGCCTTAGAGATGCGTATGTCACATTCATGAAGGAATATGAAGCCAACGGTCATATGAAAGAAGTAGACAACAGCAGTACACCAGCCACACGGTTTTATTTACCACACCACCCAGTTCTAAAGGAGTCCAGTTTGACTACCAAGTTGAGGGTCGTATTTGATGCCTCGGCTAAAAGCTCGACGGGAGTATCATTGAACGACATACTCATGCGTGGACCAACCGTCCAAGAAGAACTATTTGCCATTCTGGCCCGATTTCGAAAGCACCAATATGCCATTACCTCTGACGTAGAGAAAATGTTCAGGCAGATAACCGTGGATCTCGAGGATCAGGATCTTCAGTGCATTCTGTGGCGTGAGAAACCGAGCGACATTTTGCGAACATTCAAGCTAACCACTGTAACTTATGGGACCACCTCAGCGTCATTCATGGCGACGCAATGTCTTGTGTCCCTCGCTGAAATGGAGAAACACAGATACCCCGAAGCTGCATCTGTCATCCGTCGTGACTTCTACATGGATGACCTCATGACCGGAGCAGAAACGATAGCGGGATGTATTCAACTACAAACACAGGTTAGCAACATTCTAAGCTCAGCCGGATTGCCACTCAGAAAGTGGTGTTCAAACTCTAATGAGATCCTCGCTCATATGGTCAAGGAGCAAGGGGAACCTTTGTTTGTGATCCGTGCAGAGGCAGAAGATGTCGTCAAGTCACTTGGATTATGTTGGAAGCCAGTCCAAGATGAGTTCATATTCCAACCAGCGTCCATACCTATAAGAGCAAAGGTTACAAAGAGGATGTTGTTGTCTGATCTTAATAAAATATTCGATCCACTTGGCTTTTTGACTCCTGTGCTAATCACGGGAAAAATATTTCTGCAGCAGCTTTGGCAGATTAAGGTTGAATGGGATAGTCCTTTACCTATAGAGATTCAGACAAAATGGGAATTATTCCATCAGCAGCTCGAAGAACTCGGGTCATTGTCAATTCCTAGAAAATGCAAGCCCTGTGCAAGTGAGCGAATTGAACTACATGGTTTTTGTGACGCTTCACAAGAAGCATATGGAGCTTGCATATACGTGAGAACGAAGGACATAGACGAGGGTGGACAAGTTTATAGCAGATTGCTCTGTTCAAAGTCGCGAGTAGCACCACTTAAAGGGTCGACGATTCCAAGACTTGAGTTATGTGGGGCTCTAGTTCTGGCTCAGCTTGCCATCAAGGTGGCGTCGGCGTGGGATGTTGACGTTAAGTGCTTCCACCTTTGGACTGATTCCACTGTGGTGTTAGGATGGCTCAATAGCCACGTCACCAGACTAAAAACGTTTGTAGCAAACCGCGTGGAGCAAATACTAGAAATAACTGATCCGAAGCAATGGAGGTATGTCAAGACTGAAGAGAATCCTGCCGATTTAGTCTCAAGAGGAGTCAAACCAATCGAGCTAGATGTTTGCAGCAGGTGGTGGAATGGGCCAGTGTGGTTGTCACAGGCAAGGGACAAGTGGAACGTTGTTACTCCACCACAAGACACTTTGGAACTTCCAGAACAGCGTCCCAACCAGCTAGCGTTATTGGCAGTGAACCCGCTAAAGGATATTGTAACCAAATATTCCACTTGGAATCGTCTTTTACGTGCAGTTGCATGGATTCTGCGATTCATTAAGTTCGTCATATCCAAACGTCAAACACCAAAAACAAGTTACTTATCAGTTCGAGATCTTAGAGATGCTGAAAATTTCTTAATACGAAGAGCGCAGGCAGAAGAGTTTGGAGAAGAGATCAAAGCATTAAACAATCAGAAGGAGATAGCGCACAGTAGTAAGTTACAGGCATTAAACCCAGTAATAAGAAACGAGTTATTAGTAGTAGGTGGTCGTTTAACCAATGCAAACATTACAGAAGAGCAAAAATGGCCAATTGTGCTACCCGCAGATCATACAATCACACAACTTATTTTCAAGGATCGACATCGAAATCTATTACATGCTGGCCCTCAAGCGCTCCTAGCCGATATAAGGCGCCGTTATTGGCCTCTGCGGGGACGAATGATTGCAAGAGCCATTGTAAAACAATGTGTAACATGTATTCGAGCTAAGCCGTCATTTCAATATCCGTTAATGGCTCCATTGCCCAAGGATAGAGTTGTCTGTAGTCGACCATTCACAACTACTGGGGTAGACTTTGCAGGTCCATTAATCATTCGCAGTGGGATTCGGGGACGTCCAGGTAAGAAGGCATGGGTGGCTATGTTTATTTGCTTCGCAACCAAGGCAATTCATATTGAAGTGGTAGAGGAATTAACTAAAAATGCCTTCATAGCTGCGCTTAGAAGGTTTAGTGCAAGAAGAGGTAAACCTGCCACCATTTGGAGTGATAATGGCACGAACTTTGTAGGAGCGCAAAGGGAATTAGCTACATATACTAAAAACATTGAAGCAGAACTAGCCAATGAAGGGATCGGCTGGCGCTTTAACCCACCAGCTAGCCCACATTTTGGAGGATTGTGGGAAGCATCGGTAAAAAGTGCTAAACATCATTTGAATAGGGTTATGAAGCAGGCATGTTTAACGTTGAGTGAGCTTCAGACCTTACTGTGCCAGATAGAAGCCTGTCTAAACTCTCGTCCGTTAACGCCATTAAGCAGTGACCCGAACGATTTGGAGCCTCTGACACCGGCCCATTTTCTCATAGGTGGACCCATAACTCTACCCCCTGAGCCAGATTTGCCGGAAGACAATATGGTTGGATTACGTAGATGGAAGTTGGTACAAGGGATATTACAAACATTTTGGAACAGATGGCGGAATGAGTATCTTCCCCAGCTTCAAGTTAGAGGAAAATGGAGGACCAGAAGAGAAGCATTAAAGGTTAACGATATAGTGATTGTAAAAGAAGATAATTTGGCTCCCACTAAGTGGAATTTAGCACGTGTAACAAACCTACACCCAGGCAAGGACGGTCATGTCAGAGTCGTCACCATACGTACGTCAAACGGCAAAGAAATGAGGCGCCCAGTAGTAAAATTGTGTCATCTGCCAGTACTAGAAGAAGAGCAACCAGTTGAAAAGTAATTTTCCAACGGGGGGAGGATGTCGCGGCCGCGGCAATATTGCTATAGACACACACACACACACACACACACACACACACACACACACACACAATTTTAATATCTGTTTGTGAATTATTTTTATTTATGTTATCGTGTGTTATATAATCAATTATGCAAAATGCTGTCGCGTTATCGGTCCGCCGCCGCCGATTGCAGGCGAAGAAATATTTAGTATGGCCGCCCGTTTTCTGTCTGTGTTCACCCGCCGAATGCGAGTATCATGGCCGTATTGTCGTGGCGAAAAATTTTTCTTTTATAATTATTTATTATATTTAGTAGGCGCGAATCGCTGTTTTTATTTATTATATTTGGTAAGCGCAAAGCGCAGTTATATTTATTATAGTTTGTAGGCGCGAATCGCCATAAGTCTTTTATATTATAATTATATTAACGTGCAAAAATCTGAGTCGGTGATTGTTACCATTATCGCGTACGCCAATCGTTGCGATTATTTAATATATTATTGTGTGCGCAAATCGCCACAAATTGAATTATTATTATTATTATTAAATAAATTATATTTTTTACACATTTACGTGTGCGCGAATCGCCACTAAGTGTTGTGAATTTTATTATATTTGTAAGGCTGTATATTTCTTGTTGTGTGTGTCAATATTATTATATATAGAGCAGGTAGCGGCTGGCCAGCAGTGCACCGTCAATTATTGTGAGTTTTATTTTTATTATTATTTTTATGCATTATATTTTACATTTTTAAGTGTTGGGCCAGAAGGGCCGTAATCAATTTATATTTTATAACTCGTGTTGCTGTGAATTTTTATTATTGTTATATTTATTAAATTTTAGTAAACAGCAACACAGTGCCATACGCTTTGTTACCATTTATTTTATTTAAGTTACCCTTTTTTTTTTCCAATAGTTTTAAGTACACACAATACACACAATACAAATATACACACATACACACACCACAGCACTACGTAGCTCATCAGACTTGTGCGGCGTTCCTAACCACGTCTGATTGAGCTATTTACACATATATATCCGTGTGGCCGACGAAGTCGTTTTAGATAGTGGCGTAACTAGCAATAGGTGATCGGGCGCGCGTGTTATTATTATATGCTCCCGGCCCGTACAATGTCAATAAACGAAAACCATATGGACCACTATGTCATCTTTTAATTTGTTCGATTATATGAGACATGTTGACAATTCGACGACCAGTTAACAGTCTAAATTAATAAACATTTTTAATATATATTCATTTTTTTCAAATACCTTTAACATGTGACCTTCTTTTTAGTAATGTTTGTGGCTTTGTGGCTTACGTAGGTATAATATGATATAATTTACAATAAAAAATAAAAATATAAAATAATATATATCATTACATTTTAAATTAAACACAATCATATAGATTGACATTTTTTTTTTCAAAATATTATTTTTTCCGTGTTAAAAATAATGGGAAGACGCCATCTTGGCCAGATAAATGCCGTCAGTTAACATTGTTGATATAAGTTATAACATAATGATCTCAATTCTCAATGAAGAGAATTACTTACACTGAAAAACCTATACTATTCAAAGGCTAGTTTTTAAGTTACGAGTACCTAAAATACAACCTATGAGAAACCTGCATAAATTACATTACAAATATTTTAAAAATTATACTAAGTATCTATTGTGTAAAATTATATGACGAAATTACATGATATATCGAGAAAATCTCCACTACTAAAAAACGTAGGTTATGGCCTACAATATGCCACAATTAATTTTACTGACATACTTACTGAGAATTTGATTTATTTGTATTTATTGATGAAAAACTATCGTCTATTGTCTGAATATGTTCAGACGCCATTAAATCACTATAAAATATATATAAATAATTGTTGTAATAATAGTTCAAATATATATCGTCCATAGTAATGAACAAAATATATGAAAACTCACTCAACCTCCCGAGACCATTCCGTGACTTCGGACGATGATGTAGGCGTAGTCACATGCTCAACCGTAATAACTACACTACAATTTAGTAAAATAAAAATGTATAGAATATGCTACAAGCAAAGGAAAAAATGCCGAAAAAATTAATAAAAACTGTAAAATATCGCCATAAACGAGATTTAAATTATACCCTTACTGACGAATTTAAAACCTACTTTTTTTTTTTAAAGTCGGTCAAAAAATAATATAAAATATATAGGTATATGTATATCATCAATATAATTCCCAACACTAACTGCTTATTGTGCTACCCAACATGACGATATGAAACACCTCACGCGCCTTAGTTATACTATTGACTTTTTGTCATAGAAGCAAAATTTCACTCAAAATCAAAAATTACAAAATAATTAAAAAAAATCTTACCTTGATTGAGATTGAGTAGACAATAATTCTTGTTGTGGTGAATTAATTAAATTTTTCTCTTCATGGCTAAAAATAAAACCATTTTTAATATTTGAACAATTATACAACTTATAGGTAGATACAGGGCCGGTCTTACGGATGGGCGAGATGGGCGACATGTCACGACAGCCCGGGGCGCCAATACATCATGGGCGCCTTCAAATATCAGATATTAATTTTATAATAATAGTTTACAATTTGTAGAAAAAACATGTTTTAGACAATGTCTTATCCGTTTATTGATATATTCAATATTTAGTTAACAATGAGCAATATAAAAACAATTTTTTTTACATTTTTTAAATACCTGTAACTTTTTTTCTAAGTAAGACTTCAAAAAATGCTATGTCATTGTCTTCAAAATGTCATTCTCTACACTTTTTAACTAAGGTTTTTTGCTCTAAAATCACTCAAAAAGCTGTATTATCGAAACGCAGCGAACACGTTTTCGTACCGTGTTTTTCGCAGGTGTGGCATCCTCTTAACACTTACCAAGTATAAATAATTTTAAATAATAAATAAATATTAAATTACTAAATGTGAAAATCAAAAATATTGGAAAATTAAATTGGAATTTTAAAATTATTAAAACAAAGTAATAACAATTTCAATAAATATACATTTTCCATAGTAAAAAAAAAATATACTAAAAAAACGTCTGAAAAAACAACCGGATGGGCCTCGCTCTACTGTACAGTTGGGGGTGGAGTGCGACTGGTTCATAGGATAGGTCATTACAATGGATTTGTTAAATTTTAATTCAATGATAGATATCATTGTATACGAAAAACGATTCTGAACGGAGATGATATGTTAGTCTAGAATTTAATACATTGTTTTTTTTTTTTTTTTTTTTTTATTTTATTAGCTGCTGGTATAAAACCATTTTAGCTCAACAATTATTATCTTAAGGGTTTACACTTAGATATACATCTAGAGAAAGAAACATATAACATAAAATACATTTAGCATTTAAATACAGCAATTATATAAGAAAAATATTAAACTAATTACTAGAAGTACAAGAAGAAATTATAAACCAAACAAAAGGACAGCTAATTAGATGGCAAAACCAGCGTCCAAAATAAACTTAATAATTTCGTTGATGGCGATTTCTGAGTTAGAGTTGAGGATGGAAAAAAGGTTTGGAGAGATATTGAGGGCGCTAAATAATTTGAGTAGGTTTAGGCGTTCGGAGCGGAGTGACGGACAATGAAAAAGTAAATGCTGGAGGTCGCAGACACTTTCAGTGGTATGTAGAGTGCACAAGGGAGAGTCATTTAGACCAAGTTTATAGGCGTGGTCTGGTAAGAGAGAGTGACCCACGCGGATGCGGTTGAAACGTACAGTTGTAGATCTTGGTAGGTTCAGGTTGTTGAACCAAGTTTTGTTGTTGGGAATTATAGGAGCAATATTTTTATATTTGGAAGCAAAACCAACGGGTAAATTGTTCCATTGGGTAGACCAAAGACTGAGGATGTGACGGCGTAACAGGGGGGAAAAATCAGTCCAAGGTAATTGAGCTGGAGAAGGTAGGATTGTGCTGGCAGTGGATTTGGCTAGCCGGTCGGCCACTTCGTTGCCAAATATGCCAATGTGACTGGGAATCCACAAAAATTGAATAGAATGATGAGAATTATTAAGGTAGTATATAAAAGACTTAATGCGAAGAACAAGCGGGGATAATTTGGAGTTAAAGGGGTTGGAAACTAGGGCTTGTAAACAAGACAAAGAATCAGTAGCTATTAAGTAGTTACCCGGATCTGTATTTGAAATAAATAAAAGGGCTTCGTAGATTGCATAACACTCTGCTGTAAAGGAAGATGACGTAGGAGGGAGGTTATTAGCGAAAGAGACATGCAACTCGGGTATATAGAAAGAGTAACCAGCTGATAGCCGGGAGACTGATCCGTCAGTGTAGATAACCAAAGTGTTAGGAAACTGATGGTTGAGGTGATTGGAAAGGATATTATTGACCACGGAGTTAGACATTTGTTTAAGCTGGTGAGAAGACAGATCAGTGAATTGACCATCAATGTGAACAAGAGGAGTGAATAGGAGGGATTCATATGACTGCTCGTAGAATTGAGGTTTGTTTGATTTAATAATATATTGATGAAAATTGGAAAGAGAGTTAGCTGCTATTGAGAGGACCGGCATTGATTTTAGAGTATATCTCCAATTTAGGAAAAGAGAATAGTAAGTAT
Organism: Sipha maydis; assembly: GCA_034509805.1. Lineage (NCBI taxonomy): Eukaryota > Metazoa > Arthropoda > Insecta > Hemiptera > Aphididae > Sipha > Sipha maydis. Next base: position 306,303 of record JASXSY010001970.1, on the reverse strand, counting down.
CGAAAATAAAATGATTGGATTGGGCTAGTGATTTGAGTATAAATTTTCCGGCCAGCCATCGGCATCTTATGTTAAAAGGGGGGCAAGTGGACTCAATTTCAATAGCTGGTCCAGGAGTGGAAACAACGTAACCCATAATTGTTCTAAGACATGCAATTTGAAGCTTGTTAATTTTATTCCAATTAGTGAAAGAGGCCGAACCGAAAAGGAAACAGCCGTAATCCAGTTTGGAGCGAATTATTGACCTATATATAGATAATAAACATTTGGGGTGAGACCCCCACCACGTGTTAGAAACAGACTTGAGAAAATTTGACCAACGAGAGGTAAAGGCAGAAAGAGATAATAGATGAGGTTGCCAACAAAGTTTAGGATCCAGGGTGAGGCCGAGGTAGGTAACGTTAGGGGCAAAGGGAATGGTGTATTCGTCTAAAAATGTGTTTGAATGGTCGGCGTATCTTCGTCTGGTAAAGATGACGGACTTGCATTTTTCAGGGGCGATTTCAAGTGATAAATTGGTTAAAATATTTTTAAGGTCTTTAAGGGCTAAGTTTATTCGATCAATAGCCAAGTCCAAGGACTTATTTGAGGAGAAGACGACTATATCGTCCGCATAAATAAGGCACTTGTGACCTGACCTAGAAAACAGAGTTGCAATTATGCTCATGTAAACATTAAAAAGTATAGGACTGAGGCAGCTGCCTTGGGGTAGTCCGGTGAAGATGGAACGTATATTGGAGGACCCAAAGTGGGTAGAGAAGAACAGATTTCTTTTGTGGTACAAAGAGAGCAATAAGTTACAAAATTCCGGAGGAGCGTTAAGTGAGGCAAGGTAATTAACGAGAGTATGAATATTGACAGAGTCAAAAGCGCCCCGTATGTCGATGAAAGTGGCCACAAAGAATTCCTTGTTGTTGAAAGAGTGATATATATGCCCAATAAAGGTGGAAAGACAATCAATCGTACCCACCCCTTTCCTAAACGCGAATACGTTGGGTGGTAGGATGGAGTTGGATTCAAGCCACCAATCAAGCCTGGATTTGAGAATATGTTCAAATAATTTGCAAAGCGAAGATGACAGTGCTATTGGGCGGAAGGAGGTATTGGAATTAGGTTTGGGTATTGGTATGACTCTGTAGGAATACCAAGATGTAGGAAACTGTTGAGTTGTCAAAATTTCGTTGAAGATGTTAAGAAGAGAGACTAGGGCGTTAGTTGGGAGGTGTTTAAGAAGAATAGGCGAGATATTATCTAGTCCCGAAGCTATGGATTTGCGTGAAGAAATGGCAAGATTGAGTTCAGTAATATTAAAACTTTTCGTAAGGACGTGAGGGCTGGAGTGAAAAGAGGAAAAGATAGGTTGGGATTCTGTATCTTGAGGAACGTAGCTCGGGGCGACTTTGCTGCAGAAAGCATCGAACCAGTCGTCGTTATCTGGAAGCTTGGTAGGATTTAGACAGTTTTTGAACCGTCTGGCGGTAGACCAAAGGTGCTGGATGGAGCTAGAGGGGTTTAGATTGGAACAGAAACTTTTCCACTTTTTCCTTTTTTCAGTCTTTAGGAGGCGTGTCGTTTGGGCGCAAACCTTTCGATACTTTAGTAGGTCAGTTAGGCAGCCTGATCGTCGGAAGGCTTTGAAATGGGAGGATCTATTTTTAATGGCCACAGAGCAAGCTGCGTTCCACCATGGAGGAGAGGGTGGGTGAGTTTTAAGGTTGATTTTTTTTATCGGAATGGTGGAAATAGCGGCATTATTAATGATGTTGGTAAGAGCTGAGTAGGAAATAATGGAATTAGGAGCATATAGTGACGAAGAGATAGCATCCTGAATGTGGAGAGTAAAAGAAGGCCAGTTTGCCTTATTGAAATCATAATAGTAGGGAATGGAAGAGTCAGTGCTAGCATTTTGGTTAGAAAGACGGTCATTCGCGGTTAGGCAATTATTAATTGCAATTATGATTGGGATGTGGTCGTTACCATGGGGCTCGCTCAGGGTGCGCCATGATAGGTTCCAGAAGATGTCGGAAGAGCAAAAAGATAGATCTAAGGCGGAGTCAGCTGAGTTAGATCGACCAACGTGTGTAGGACTACCGTCATTAAGAAGACAAAAGCCAAACGAATTAATAGTATTGTACAAAAGATTTCCGCGGTGAGACATCGAATTGGACCCACAGGCGGGATGAAAGGAGTTAAAATCTCCGCAGAGTAATGAGTTTATTGAGATCATGCTACATATATTTTGAAATAATTGTGTCGGAATATTAGAGCTGCTGGGGATATAGCAGGACCATAAACCGAGAGGTGGTTGGGAATCATAGGATATAATTTCAACCCCTAAAAGGTCGATTTTGTGGTTGATTAGATTGTGTTTAGTTGCAGTATCGATAGGGATTTGCTTGGCTTTGAGAGAGTTATGCACGACGATTGCGGAGCCACCGTACCCATCCGGTCTATCGGATCTAAAAATTCTGAAGTTTGGGATATTAATAGAACGTAAGGGGGTGAGCCATGTCTCCGAGAGAATGGCAATGGAACATTTTTGATCAGCAAGAAGGAATTGAAGGGAAGGAAGACGAGCTGGTAGACTTCGGACATTCCACTGTAAAATATTGATATTATTTGTATTTGATTTAAGGACCATCGATATAGAGTTATTTGTAGGTTTGGATCGCCTCTTTAGGCTGTTAGTTTAAGTTAGGAGTGACAAGTATTGAGCTTAGGGAAGATTCAATTAGGGATTGGAGAGAAGCGAGGGAGAAAGGGGAAGAAAGCGAAGGAGAGTTAATTAGAGTTTCGGATAATTTCTGAGAGAGAGTGTGAATCCAAGATATATCGTTAGAATTAATCTCCGTTGAAGGCTGTTGATTAGGGGCTTGGTTTAGATAACTACCGTTGGGGGAAGAAAAAAATGGCTCAGCGTGAGTGAACCTTTGGTTATTGTTTGGTATGGGATGAGTCTTCCGTTTGGGTTTTTTAGAGTTAAAAAAATGGTGATTTTGGCTTAAAACAGGGAAGTTTTCGTCGTGGAGGGGGGTATTGGTTTTCAAAATGTCGGTAATTGGAGGCTGGTTTTGCACTACGTCAGAGAATTTAAACTCAGAAGTGTAACAATTGTTTTTTTTTAAATCTAAGGCATCTTTGTAGGAGATATTCTCAGTGGCCATGATTTTTTTAATTTCCTTTTGTGTTGACCATTCTCGGCAGCGGCGGTCCGTGGCAAGATGAGGTAATTTGCAGAAAAGGCAAACGGGATCGGTGGCATCAATGACTGGACATGAATCTATGAAGTGTTTTGATTCGCCACAGTGGCTACATCTGGGATAACTGCGACAATATTTTTGAGTATGGCCGAAACGTAAACATTGATTACATTGGACGGGTGAACGTATGCTTGGTTTGACATCGTATAGCATATTAAATAAGGAGATGACACTAGGTATCTTGGGAGCAACGAATTTAAGTTCAACGGTTCTGGTCTGAATAATTACATCGTCTTTTTTAATAGAGATGCGTTTGAAAGCAGCAATAGGAACTGGAGACTGTAGTAGGCCTTCCCGAAATTCCTCTTCCGAGACAGAATTTTCAAGTTTTATAACGCCGTACGAGAAAATAAGGTTGGAAGGTATAGTAACAGAGAAACAATTTAAGTTTAGTTGATTAGAACATAAACATAGATTGCCGTTGATGATAGTGTCAAAAATAATTTTAATTTTTTTCGATCCGGCTGGTTTTATATTAACAATACCGTTAAATTTGTTGGAAAAAAATTTGGCAGCTCTGAGCGGGTGCCAGTTTCCTGCATTTTGATTAGTATCAATGTTTTCAGCGAGAACCATTATGGGCCCGACGTAGTCCGGCGGGAAAGATTGTAGCGGTGAAATAAAATTCTTATTATATAATAAAGAATTCTCGTCATTATTCGGTAACGAAGTGGCATTTAAAATAACATAATCATTAGGCGACGTGCTTTCGATAGCATGCTCATTAGAGTGATCGTTAACGTTATCGCTCTCCTCAATGACCATCGATCCAGATAAGTTTTCCGTTAGGAGTGGAGTATTTACGTAATCGAATGCCGTGCTGGCTAAGTTGAGAGTAGGAGGGTCCTTAGAAATTTGTAATAAACTTGGCGAGACTGGGCTAAGCTGATTTTTGAGAGGCTTACCATTTTTCCCGACTAATTGAAAGCCGGGGCCGGGGGCGGAATCCCTGTTGCTTGCTTTGATTTTGCTAACTGATTGGTGTTGGCCGGCACGATTTGTGCCGCCCGAGGATTGCGGCATGGCGAACACATATTATTATATTAACGGTTTGGCAATAGATAGAAAAACGTTATCGGCGAAATTCACGGAAACACGACTGTTCACTATGACTGCGCAAACGCAACTGCTGTTTTACTTTTAATTCGACCATTTGTTTTTGAAACAAACTATTATGTTAAAAATTATTATAGCTCGAAAGTTCTATATTTTCATTTATAACTTCATTCACAATATTTACAATATTTTCAAAAATGGTTAATTCTCGGTTCGATAAAAATGTATCTATAAGGAACGGTTTTATATGAGAAAATATCTAGTTGGTAAATTATCAAATTTATTATTTTAGATTATACATGATTTATCATATAATAATTATTTTAAAATCAAGGAACGGATATTGTATATAATTATGAAGAACAAAAAGCATATTTTATTTTATTTCAAATTTATATTACACATATATATTACCTGGGGGTAATTATCAGTTCCGGATCTAGGGGGGAAACAAGTGTGTATGCTTTCTCCAGGCACTGTTGGTATAAGGGTACTCTTAAGTTAATAAAAATTAAAAAAAGTCATGAACATACCTCATATTTCCACCTTCATAAAGGCGCTGCATTTTTATTAGCCCCGGCCATCAAATTTCCTAAATCCGACACTGGTAATTATAATAAATTATAATGTTCCCAAACTAGGAGATATACAGTCTAACATATTATATGATTTCACAGTAAAACAATAAAAACCTATACGTGGTAAGATACTATTCGCGTAGTTCTTTCTATTAGGGAAGACAAGTTATTGAAAAAATGAATGGTCACTAGGGTGTCCCTTAATTAACTTTTTTTTTCTCTATTTTGGTTAGTCTCACTCACTGAATTTATGTAAATGCATAAAAAAATTAACTATAAAAAGTTTCAAGTGGATCTATTAAATTTAACCAATACCGACTTGAATTTGAATTTTTGAGTATAATAATTTATTCGTAATTTAGTGATATATTTTACATTTTTATGTATATCTCATTTACAGATAGGGAAATTGAAATTTGTTTTATGGTATGTTTAAAATAAAATGTCCTATAAATTAAGTTCTTACATAATATAATGTGTAGATATGCATAGAAAAACTGATACAGGACACGGGCTCGATGTAAATTGACTTAGCAAATACTAACAAGTCCTATCGCACTAGACCTAATGTACTGATTATACAATACTCTTTAGAATATCAACGACTAAAATAATTCTATGACTGCTTCTTTTTCTTCTTCTTCGTCTCCTTCGCCTTTTTCCCAACTATTTTGGGTCAAATAAAGGCTTAAAGCAGACCCCTGATACACACCAATTTCTACGTTATAATCTACAGTTACTCCACACAAACTTTTGACATTAGTCCTCGAGTCTTTATACATATCCTAAATCAAATTTATAACGGGGCTAAAAGCTGTTAAACAGGACCATGCGCAAGGGGAAGAGTTTGGGGGATTTAATGTCCCCTCCCCCCGTGTGGTTCTTTTTACATACATTTTTATTAAGAATAAACCTAGTCCTCATTCAATAAAAATAAAACTAACTTAAAAAGTCATACATAGTTGTCTATTTTTGTTTTAATAGTATTAAATTGTCTCGATTTGACGCCTTTTTCTATTTTCGGGTATTTTCCACCTAATATCGATTATCATTGTAAATGCAGCCATCAATAGAACGCATTTCCACTAGTTTTCAGCTGTTCAAACTGTACAGACATTTTTGATTTTCGATCCTGATAATTTTAATCATAGATATTCCAACGCTGTTTTTTTTTAACTGACTTTTTACCAATATAACATTTATAATTTTTAACCCCTCCATTGGACAATTCCTACCCACGGGCTTAGTGGACCAATACTACTGCGATCATTTTGACAAAATGAAAAGTGTTATTTCAAATTTTGCTAATGCAAAATATCAAACCATTTGGCATTAATTTCTGCTTTTTTTTTGGTTCAAACTATTAGAAACTTAAAATGTTATAGAAAAATGTGCATATAAATAAAAAATATCAAGGACACATAGGAGAAATAACCAAACAGAAATTTGTCAATATAATTAAAGAAAATTCTAGATTTAAAACTATTGAAACATCAAAGATATTTCAAAATTCAACAAGGATCTCTGGACATTGAATTTAATCTTTTTGATGTAGTAATATGAACTACGCATATTTTACATCTGTTGTTGTGAAACGCTTTTAATCAATTCAAAAGTTTTAATTAAGATATAACAATATCATTCTTGTCCGTAAAAGTGAATTATTATTTTTAGTTGAACCGAACAATTTTAGCTGCGTTTAGTTAGCGTTTATTTGGGATGCAAGGCTGATCTATAGTTAAAAAATGATTTTGTACATTTAAACTTAAAGATGATTGAGCGTTTGATAAGTTGTCAAAGCTCACAATATTTTAAAAATCAGAATCTAGATAATTTACTGTAAACGCAGAAATAGTAATAAATAAAGATTGTTTTTGTTTTATATGTTATAAAATAAAATATACATTAAGACTGTAGGTGGAAAAATTGCTCCTTCACCAATATATGTATTTTTTAAATAATCATAAAATGTATCCAAGCGGTCATCGTTTGGTTTAGTGTTATACAAGTCAAAACTGCCTCTACGTGGTGCCTTCTACGCTAGTGTAATACGGTAGCAAAATGTTTAAGGAGAATTTACGTTAGTGTAATACAGTAGCAAAATGTTTTTAGGGGAATTTACATTAGTGTAATACGGTAACAAAATGTTTTTAGGGGAATTTACATTAGTGTAATACAGTAGCAAAATATTTTCAGGGGAATTTACAACATTTTAGGGGAATTTACATGCGCCCCTCACAACACGTCACACCGCGTTCTTCGGTCTCTAATCTCACTTCTGATTTATGTTAACTTCTTCGGGTCGAGATAACGTTAAAAATCAAACCGCAGAACCAGGAATCGAACTTGAGTCTCTCGCTTGCCGGGAGATTGCTTTATCACTAAGCTACCCGACCACACAGACTTATAACGTCATCCCCCCAGTTAACGGAAGTTTTACACTAGTAAATGTAAAAGTAAACTTTTTATTTGACATTCATTGTATGCTATCAGCAAACTTCAAGAAATTAAATGAACAAATTAATTACTACTTCTAAAATAAACCAAAATAGTAAATACTAATGATAGTATAAATTATATTTGAATTTATTTACTTAAGGGATAATTAAAGACAAATGGAGATAAAAATAAAATCTTTATAGCCTATAGCACAGCTATAAGTCTCACTGCAACAAACTAATGAACAAAATAATTATATTTCAACTGGGAAAGCAACCACTCAGAGATTCAACATAAATATTTTACAATTATCAGCATACGAAGGCAAATAAAAAAAAAACTAATGTAACACCTATAAGATTTTCATACTTACATTGAAAAAAACAGTAGATAAATAGCGAACTAATTAATATCTAAATGATCAAACAAGTCCCTAAATAATGGACATTTAAATAATATACTATAATTATAAGTATTATAATATACTTAAATTATTCAACGTCAATTAAATGTATTCAATAGTGCAACTTAAAAATTAAATACAATTATTATATAATATAAAAATAAAATATACAGGTGAGAAGATCTACTAAAATGTACTAAGATCTATTAAAAAACATAAGTTTTAAAATGAAAAATATTAAATAAATAATTTTATAAATTTATTTCAATGAGTATTTTTATAGATATTTTATTGAGTATAAAAATAATATTGAATTTTAATTTTTAATTTAAATGATGATTTAAATGATTTTAATTTAAAATCAAAGGTGATTGTCCTGATAAATTTGATAACTGTCAATAAACCTGTTATGTAATATAAATTATACTTACTTAATTTAAAAATAATAAAAAAAATATTAGACATAAAAACTGTCTGTGTGTTTGTTAATTTTTTTTCTGTATATATTTATTATAAGCATTTGTACCTATAAAACATTAAAATTGTATACTGTCTGTTAAAATAAAAATTAAAAGAATTAAAAAATGCTACTAAATTATATCATGATAATATGTTGTAAACACCTATTATAAATATAAAATACATTATTTGGTGTTCATTAGAATTAAAATTTATTGATTTTAAACTAAATATCAGATCTAACTTCACATTGTCTTAAACTAAAATAAAAATTTGAGCCAGAAATTAATTATGTCATTGAAGACAGCATGTTATACAACATATAATATTAAAAAAATGGCAGTTATATAGGAAAACTAAATTTGTACCATATGATTTTAAAATGTACTCACTAAAACAATTCCTTATAATTCAAAATTATTTGTTACACAATTTTTTTTACTAAAACATCATTAAACTAAAAAAAATATGAACTTAAGTTGAACTAAAATGTTAGTATCAACTTTTTTGTATAATTTTTAACTGGGAAATATTTTGTATGATAAAAAGTTATAAATATGTATACTGAAATATGAATTACAATGCTAAAACATAACCTACAGTTCAGGTATAAAATATTTCAAATACTAATATTAATTTAAAAGCATTTTTCATTAAGATTTTTAAAATATGATAAATTTAACTAAAATTAAATGAAAATTGATACAACTCAATTAAGTTTGAAATATTTTAGTCCAATATTTTCTAGATATAATAAAAGTAATCAGAACAAAAAACAAAATCAATACCACCATAAAACAATAACATAGATTAATAACTAATTAGCAATGTTAATATTTAATTTTCTTTTTAATAATCATAAAGAAAAACTGTAAGTTAACCGATAAAAATAGACAGAACATTTAAACTCATTACTAATTGATACTTTTTCTTAATTATCTAATAAACTTCATAATGGGGGAAGGAGTAATGAAGTAGTTGCCCTTCCCATTACCTTTTTTTCTTCAAATTGTTATTTATTATGTATATCATACACATAAACTTAGTTGATTGATTCTAATATTCACATTAAGTAAATATCCTAAAATGGTGATGTATAGAAAATATAACAACTTGTATTACTATGAACACTTATATTGTGTAAACAACTACAAAGCATACTGTTCCTATAAATTCAAAAACATATAGAGAAAAAAGTACTATTATTTTATTGAAAATCTCAATAATTAACAAATATATAATCTCATCAAGGCCATTGGGATTAACAAATAAATCGCTAGCAAGACTTCTAATTTTAAAAAAGTAATAATTACCCTTCAACATATGTAATTACAGTGTAAATTAGATACTCATATTTATCTTATGCTAATTTAAAAAAAACTTAGAAAATTTAAGCAATGTAATTTTCCAATCATTAGGTACGGATGAATATAATATTCTCGGTACAAGTACGTAGAAACTAACGGTGTATCAAAATTTAATTTTAAGAAATGGTAATAAAAAAAAAAAACCCTAGGTACCATTCACTAAATAAACATGAAATGATAACATTTCTACTCACCAGTCATTACAGTGAAGGCCATCAGGCAGCAAACGAACGGGTGCAGGACTCTAGATGTTCTACGCAGTCGTAATGTTGTCGCGCTGTGCCAAATACTGGCAACTTACGTTGAACGGGACGATGACAAAATATCGGTCGGAGAAAAAAAATTACAAACGAAATAAACTGTTGTGTAACGACCGTCAGATCCTCAGCCTTTTTTGCGATCGAGAAACCCCTCTAGTCTTATCTTGAGTACCCAGATATAAATTAAAAATACACCGTAAATAATGTGATAACATAGCATTGGCCACCGCCACGGTTTTACTCGTATTCGCGATTTCTCATATTTTAACCCGTGTCGGCCACGTACTATCTTGCACCTACAGCCGTGGCCACGATGGCAATCTGAAACCGTGATAACAGTATCATATTTTCCGACGATAACACAACGACATCGCGTCAGTCTCGTGTACAACCGTATAAATCTTATATTTATTTATTTCCTCATGAAACAGACGTATTAATTTATCACAGAAAGTTGTCTTATCACGAGTCATCAGTTTGCCGTTGATAACAAGTTGCAACTGCACAATCGTTAACTATTTTGATTAATTCAACTATTGCGTCCTTTTTACGTTTGTTCGTCTGATTAGATTTTAGTTTATTTGTTCGTTTTCAATTGCGTGAACACAGTTCGAAAATAAATACCGTTATTGAATCATTGTTAAACATTCATTAATGTGACTTTTGTAAAGCACGTTGATAAAGCAAACAAAAATATGTCTAATCAAAAATGGTCTGAAGGATTGTCTAATGAACGGCTTACAGTGTTGATGGCTCCATTTAAAAATCGGGAAGTAAATGAAGTAAACTATGACAATAAAATGAAGTTTTGGAAAACTACCATTATAACTGAGTGTGAACGGCGATATCGATGTTCATTTTCTGTAAATGAATTGAAAACATGGTTCTTGTTCAAAGGACGATCACCATTATGTCTACTAATTGTTGTAGAGAATATGTTAAGGTAAAATTGACCTAAATTTGGACATAATATTTCATATTATAGGCTGGTGATTATTTTTATTTTTACATAATTATAAAGTAATAAATTAAACTCAATGTTTACAATTATTTAATTAAACAAATTAGATTAAATTATGAGAAAATCTGATAGAATTCATCTCATTCAATATAGCTTTTTTATATTGTCTTTCAACTTTTAGAACAAACAATTTAGTAATTTAATATTAAATTTATAAATTTTATATTCATGTGACTGTAAATTCTAGAATATTTATCCATCTCTAAATAAATGTTTGTTTAGTATTATCTTTTATTTTAAAAATTTCAAATATTTTAATATTCCAAGATTATTAATCTACATTTTTATGTTATAGAGAAGGAATTATTAAATCAAAATCAAATTTTGAACAAATGACATTTCAAAATAATAGTAATTGGTCAACTTGGGCTGTAAATACATTAATTAAAAGTCCATTGTCGTGGTCTGTTGGCAGAATAAAAGAATCAATTATATCACCTACTTCTGTTATTGATGAAAAATCTGAATATGTAATTTTACAATTAAATGAGGTATTATGTCTTTACATTGTATTTGTTGCTTGTTGTCCTTTATTATAGTTTAATTTATTTATTTACTTTTTTTTTTTTTTTTTTTTTATTAGGATCAAGCAAATGAACTATTTAATACAATATCCATAAGTGAACAGTCTCAAATATTTTTTATGGATGATTTACAAAAACATTTACATGATATGTGGAATCATGAAGTTTCATTGAGTTCTACTGAATTAATTATACATTCATTGGAAATTCGTAATAAAGCTTTTGTTGAGCGTGGTGAACATCTAGTAGCAAATAAAACATTGGTTAAGATTGCTAGTTGTGGGAAAGATGTTGAGCCTATATCAGAATTAGAAAAAAACTTTTTTAAATTAAAAGAAACCGAAAAAATTTTAATTGGTGAAATTAGTAATATGGATGCTGAAAAAGAATCTCTGGTTAAAGAAGCTAAAAGTTACATAGCTAAAAATATGAAGCCTATTGTAAGTTTGTAAAGAATTAAGAATATATGAAAAAATATATTAAATTTAATAATAATTTTAGGCTCTAACATTTCTTCGTAAAAAGAAAGAAATTGAAAAACGAATAGAAAAACAATTAAAATCTCTTGATAATGTACAAGCTTTAGTTTCAAGAATAGAAGAATCCAAATATAATAATGAAGTAAAAATAATTATTAATTTTCAATTTTAAATGACATATAAACTTTAGTTATACTTCTTTAGGTATTGCAATCATATGCTCATGGGCTTGCTGCCTTAAAACTAACTGCTAAAGATACAGGTTTGACAATTGACAATGTTGATGAAACAATGGCAGAATTAGCAGAAGTATTTAATTCTATTTAGATAATACAACAGTCATTATATTTGCATTTATTGATTTAGGTAATAAATGAACATGAAGATATGCAATCAGCACTAGGTAGTGCAGTTAATGTCAAGCATAATGAACAAGAATTGGAAGATGAACTTGCTGATCTTTTAAGTAAAGAAGATCCAGCTGTTTCAAGCCCAAGAAAATATAACATTCCAGGTATTATCTCAGTTATATGTTATATATTAATTTCAATAATTGAGAAATTTATTTTTTAGATCTTCCAAGTGTACCAGACAATAGTTTAGAAGGTGAAGAAATAGATCTTGATCGAAGGTTCCAATTGTTAAGAGAACATTAAATCAGCCATACAAAATTCAAAAATTAATGTATTTTATGTCTAATATTATCTCTATATTAATGAAATTATGATTGATCAAATGTTATTGATTTTCTAAATATCATTATGGTAATACTTTTTTTTTTTTTATGTTTCATTGATAAAATATATTTTTGTTTTTAACTTGAGGAACTATTAGGTGAAATATTACTTTTCTAATACCTGATATCTACTTATTTAAACAAATTTATTTTTTATAAAACAGTTTAATGGTTAATAAATGCAGCATAAATTGTAATTACAGGTAAGAGTTAAACTCATACTTTAGTAAACATCAATTTTAAAAACCAAATTAATAATAATAATAATAATATGTTTTTATTAACAATTACTATAATAAAAACATATAAAAGTTATAATAGACTATAATACTATAATCAAAGTTAACCAAAGTAAACTATGCTTAAGTTTCATTTAAAAATGTGTTGGAATTATAAAAGTGTATAATGAATACATTCACTTGATTGATTTGTTGAACTATTATAGACTATTATAATATTATTTTTTTTTCTTTTAAAAACCGAAGAAAAAAAAATAATAGTTCAACAAATCAATCAGGTGAATGTATACATTATACACTTTTATAATTCCAACACATTTTTAAATGAAACTTAAGCATAGTTTACTTTGATTAACTAGTAGCATAAAAATATTAAACACTTCTAAACCAATTATTTATCTAGAAATAAATGGAAAAATAAGTATTTTAAAGATAGTTAAAAATACTTTTCTTCACTTGAAACCATCCTAAGTTTTGTAAAGTGTTTCATAATGCCAATGAAAATGAAACCTCTCTAAAAACTTATATTAATTTGATGAAATACATATAAAAACCAGGGTTTTTTCAATTACAATTTCAAAATTATCTTTAAAATAAAAAATGTAATTTGATGAATTGTTATGAAGAGCCATAAATATGATTTTATTATAATAATTTACTAAATCACTAGGAGAGATAGCCATGGATGAGAATACATGTATTCTAAATAATTATAAAATATCGATTATCCAGGGTAATTATGGAGAGCAGTTACACAGATAAATGAAAACCATAGTTAATCGTGACTTTCTTTTACAAATTTTTTACTTTATTTAGTCTATGTTATACGAATACATATTGTATTTTTTAAATTATTAAGGTTTAACATTTTTGTGATTAGTTTTTTTTTTTGCATTTTAAAATTATTTTTTTTTACTTGACTTCTGTTCCTTGAATTCATGTCATAGTGGAAATCAACCTTTTCCTGCTTGCAGAAGTTTCGGAAGATATCAACTACATCCATAAATCTTTTTATGATATAATTCACTCATTATTTATTAAATTAATATTATTTATCATATTTAATCTATTTACAATATACTGATTACTGCTACTGTGTATGCCTTTACTTTTTGTGCATACAAATTTTCAGAAGAAGCATAGTTTATCAAAACTGCTTTATATTTTAATAATTCCCTGGTTGACAAAGGTTGTTATGGTGCATATATAATAAATTTAATTAAAATTTAATACTGTCTTTATTATAACAATAAAAATGATAAATACTAATGTTATTATTGAAATAAAAAGAAAAAAAACAAAGATCATGAAGATGGCTAAAGCAAACAAGCCAGCCAATTGCTCGTGGCAGCTGACCTACCATCCACGCATGCTTCGTGACATATCACCGTCTCCAAACCGTATTTTTAATCGCTTGAGTGTCCCGAATGATAAACAAACAAATAATTGTACCCAAGCAAAAAGGTGAGAATGCTGTATCTGTAAGACAGATGGTCATGTCAAAGTAAGTAATGTGTTCATAGTTTGTGGTGCTACTATTTCAGAAATATTTTCCATATCATAATTCAAAGAATAGTTAAATATTGAATATTTAACTCCAATTCTTATAAAAATCTATTACAAAACTAAGAGATTATTAATTAAAACCATATCCTGTGATACAGAGAACTAAATCACTGAAAATGGCCATTTAATACAAATTAAATAACACAAAATCAAATTCATATTAGTCTGGTCTATTGTCATAATAAGCATAGATTAAATATACTTATAAGTATATTTAATCTATGTAATAAGTACCTTCATGTCTAATCGATTTATGATATTGTAATATTTATTTGGGTTATTAACTATGTAAGAATCTTATTTATATAGTAATAATTATATAATAATACATTGACTCTAAATTAAATTTTTATTTAATTTTATTATTTGAACTTGACATCAGCACTCAATTAATCTATATACAATATACATTTTTAGATCTTCATAATAGGATCATGTTATATCTCTGCTTTGAAAACTATTAATTCATTAGTATTTATTTTAATCACTTGATACAAAAAGAAATTAAAGTAAAATAATAATTCTTTATTTTGCTCAGAATTTAAAATAGAAGAATTAAGAATAAAAGAGTATACAAAATAATCGTCACTTAAAGGTTATGGGTGTTAGTACTTATATATATATTAATTAATTTAAAGTCACCATATGCATTGTAACATATATAACCAATTAGTACCAATTTTATATGACCAAGAAATATCTTTTTATATAATCAAAATAAAACACCAATAAACTAATAAATAGCTATATAATACCAGTTTTATTTAATCATAAAATCTTTTTATATATTTGGTGAAATTCTATCTTACGATGAAATACTCAATTCCTCAAACCTATCATGTTTTGATGTACAACTCTAATCATACATCAGCACTTTTAATTATTATTTATACATGAAATCACAAACAATGAAACTTAAATAACAGATCTTTAAAAAATGATGTTTAATAGGGTAGTTAGTCAATTTCTTCTTATTCATTAAATATTATATAATAAAATAATCGTTATGTAGCATATTTTAGAGGATACCAGTTTTTGAAATGTTAACCAAAACTAAATTTATTTAACGCAAGAAAAATACATAGAAATAACTAATTTTTGTTGAACCATACTAATTAAAATATAAATATCAAATTTGAAACTACTATTCCATAATTTCAATTAAAATGATTTAAATATTCTGTTACAAATATACATAATGGCTAAAGTAAATATAAGTGTACTACTATTTGTTTGGTTTATATTATACTTGAGAACCTTTTTTTTTTTTTGTAATGTAAATAGTATATTTTAAAAAATTTGTACTACTTCCAAAAAATAAAAATAAACAACTGTTGCGATAAAATTTACAACATATTACAAAAAAAACTTTGTACGTATTAGATATTAAGCTTCTATTTTTAATATTTTTTTACAATTAAAAAATATATATATATATAAAATACTAATATAAATTAGGCTAGTAGTTAAAAATAAAAAGAAACAAAAACTACTACCTAACTGTTCCACACAAAAGCATATCAATAAGTCACAAATCCTAAGGCCACTTCTGTAAGTTAATTATACTTTAACATTATTAAATAGTACAAATTATGAATTGTATACTATCACAATGTTGCTTAAATATTTGTACTTCACCAAAAAAAAAAAAACACATTAATACATGTTGAGAAATGTTTTGTAAGAATTATTTTTCAAAGATCCAGAGTTAAATTTTACCATTTTCAAAAAATGGTAAATAAATCTCAGTAAAATAGAATTTAATAACCTTCATATTTATGAAATAAAAGTAATTAAAAATTTTCATAATGTGGACATAAAAAAAATGTACATTTAAAACAAATTTGATTAAAAGATTTTCAATCTAATTATATATTTCGTAGCAGTTGAGCAAATTGAATAAACAAAATTGAATATGCAATCGTGACTTTGCAATTATAGTATTGATAAATTTTGTCCAACAAAAAGATTTCCTAATATAAAGCTTGAAGAAAAAATAGATTTCAATTACAATAATACCATTAAATAAATAAGAAAAATATAAATATCTACATAAAATATTAAAATTATATAATATTAAAACTATGTATATAATAATTATTTTACATGTATAAGGTTAAAAAAAGGACGTTATACAAGATTTTTTTAACTATCAAAAAAGATATTTTCATTTCCAACTGAGTTTAAAAATAGTACATACAAATATATGAATAAAAACAAGAATTACAATACCAGAGGGTTCAGAAATAAATTTAAAACAAAAGTCCTTGAAGTTCATTGTGTTTACATGCATTTCTTTCTGCATTAGAAAAAAATTATTTCATAATGTTTTAAAAATCTAAGCATTCCAAAATAAAATTGTAATCCAAAAATCTGTGTTAATAAGAATGCATCACCCTGTATTATTCATTGCATTTTATTAATGGAGTACTCAAAAAATAATAAGGGCAAACACAAAAATGAAGTGGTAAAAAATATATATATATTTTTACAATTAATGGAATTATTATTTTTTTTACTTTTGAATAAAAAGATAACAAGTATAGGAAATGATTAATATTAAAAATGATAATAGAATTCTTCATTTTTTTTTCAACATGCTTATGCTAAGATGCACTGTACTTTTTTGAAGTAGCCCGAAGGATTCAATTGGTATCCTAATATTTATCCGTCTAATAATCGTCAATGTCGTAAAGCTCATTTGGATCCAAATCGTCACACTGCATACTTTGGAAATCAACTTTGTAACGTAATAGACCTGAAATATATAATAAATTAAATATAATATTAAACATTATTATTTAACAAAAAATCAAACATGAAAACAGTATAAAACTAATAAAATGTTTTATAAGTCATAAATTATTACCTATTTTTAATCTATAATAAAAATATAACAAAAACTATAGTTTCCAAGTAAGCATGTTTCCTCCCCCCAAAAAAAAGCAAAATATAATAATAATAATAATAAAAAAATTAACTTATAAACCAAGCATATCAAGTTGTTGAACATATAAATCTTTAATTTTATGATATAAGATTTTCCTTGCATAAATATAAAAAAACAAAAACTGATTCACCACAAAATGGCGCTACATATATACAGTAATACAACAACTAATACCACATATTTAAAATTATTATAAGAATCAAGTATAAAACAATTCCCTCCTATAAATAGTACATAGGTAACACAGTTCAAAATTAAACACAATACAATGAATATAGTAAATTTAGTAAATATAGTAAAATTGACAATATTTTTTTAGAAAATATAAGCTTACATATAAGAACCAAAAAAGTATTATCATTATTTTATAATTAATTAAAATATCATTTTAATTTCAACAGAAAATAATTCAAAATACACAGTAGATATTTCTATGAATGATATTATTATAAAACATTTTTATGTTTTAACAAATAGTGATAATTGCATTTTATATAATATAATTACTTTTATAATATACTTTAAATATTCTATAATTAATGATAATTATTTTAATAATTATATACTTATAGTCTATCTCTTTTTTGCTTTTCTTCCAACTATTTAGGGTCGGTACTTTATTTATAGCATATTATTAATTATATTACATTCAAAGATTTTTATATGCAATTTTTAAATTGGAATATTTAAATTTTATTTGCTTTAATTATAAAGATAACTGATTTTTCTAGATACTAAGTAGTTATATATTTGAAAAATTGAATATAATGAATATTAAATTAACAATTCTAGGCTTTGTATACATTACCATATTTAACGGGGGCCAAAAGGGCTTAGCCTCCCCCCGAGACCTATCACATATTCATCATAGCACATGGTGTGACTTGAACTTTTATAAGAAATACAATTTAAAAATAAAAATTCAAGGGTAGGGTAAGATAGGAGTGCTAATAAGTCGGGACAATTTATAAATACATGATAATGCATTTATACTTATATAAGTAATTATTTTTTATCAATGTAATATAAAATAGAAAAATGTTGCCACTCCTCCCCAAATCAAAATCCTAGATCCGCTACCGTTTATATACTAGACATAAACAGAGAAAGAGAAAAATAAAATGTTTTAAATTTAAAATGAATGAATATTTTTTAGATAAATTATACAATTAAATGTATTAAATAGAATTAGAATAATTATACTACAAACACAAATCTGAATAATTAAAGAAAAACTGAAAATCAAGTGGGCCCTAGTGTTTGTGATTGTAAGTAATGAATCTTTATACTGAGAAATCTAATTCTGAACTAAGGTCTAAACTACATAATGAACATCTTATTTTGTAAGATGAATGTATACACTGAATTAAAGCTATATTTAAGATAGAAAAGATAAATATTTGCCTATATATACAAAATCCCAGTACATTTAAATATTTATTATTGTAGTTTAATATAATATAATAATATTATGAAATAAAATAAAGAAAATATATTTTTCATTTTCTGTAATCTGTGTAAAACATAATAAAAAAAACTAAAATCATTCAAACTAACTTGTAAAAATCTACAATTAAATGTATTTAGAACTATAACAAAGAAATCATATAATTAACTAAAATAACATTTTAAAAAAATAAATCAATTGATTAGAGCTTTATTTTTAAGTAAAAAAAAATACCACACATATTTCACATGCATAGTTATCAAACAATAATACAAAACAAACTCATGCTTTTAATATAACACATAGCAGTACTTGTTAATTGTGAATGAAGCTACCTTAGGTTAGTAAACAAAGTTTAGTAATCATCAAGATTCACATCGTCCAATGGCTCATCCGCTTGCAAGGACTGAAAGTCAACCTTGTAGCGGAGAATGCCTGCCAATAAATTTAAATCTTTATACTATAGAAAAATCCTTAAAGATAATGTATTCAACCATAATTTGAAAACAATTTATATTATTTAAGCTCATTAATATTAACTAGAGGTCTCTATTTCATGTGTATTTAAAAACACGGATACCGGTGTTTTTAACAAAACGGTGTTAAAGCCCATGTAATTAAAATACACGTGTACACGTGTATTTAGAGTTCATGTACCCGTGTACCTGTATATTATAAAATCCGTGTGCTCGTAGCCCGTGTTTTTAATGTCCGTCTACCCTGATCTGACATTACATTATATTACACTATAATCTTACAATATTTCCAAATTATAAATACAAAATATTATTAATTTTAAATTTATAAAAACTACTTGACCTTAAACACACGTAATTTTAATACATGGGTAGATACAATTTTAATACATGTGTATCTTAATACACGTGTACATGAACTTCAAAAACATTTGTAATAAAATACACAGGTATTCATACATTTTACTCTTTAAGGTACGGACTACGTGTACACGTGTATATCAATACACGTACCAGACCGAAAGCCCTAATATTAACCATTAAAAGTTATAAAATATATATGATCAAATAGATTTGAAACTCTTTGATCAGTATTATTTATAATAAATACAAATAATTTTTAAAAAATACTGACCTCCTATGCCACCAAATCCTCTTACAAATTGTGACCCTTCTTGAGATTTATCTGTAATAATTTCTAAGGTAGCTCCAAACATTTTGTAATTGTTTGCTAACCATTCCAAAAGTGGCTGACATTCAACTAATTCCAATTCTACTCCAGTCTGTAACAAAATAATTATATAATTAGTTCAAAGTACAATCAAATTATAATTCCTAAAGTATGCATGTCTTCTTCGTCTATCTCCCAACTATTTGGCCACCCTTGATCTAAAACCTTTACTCGCCTTGATTTTCTACATCCCCTACGCACACACCAACAGTACTCATATCATTCTGAATTGTATTCAACATCTCTTTTTTAGTCTTTTTCTTTTTCCTTCAACATATATTTTCTTAACCACTCTTACAGCTTTTATTTCCTTTTGCCTCATCACATGCCCAAACCATCTAATCTCATCTCATATTAAGTATGCATGTAAGAAAATATTTTTTACTCTATCTAGTCTATAATTTAAACTCTATTATTATCAGTTATTAATAATTCAAACATACATCTCTTTCTGTGAAATGTGTTTTATCTTTTTCTTGTTCTGGTGTCAAATGTAATATTTTTTCTTCAGATGTGGTATGATTTTTTAAGACATATCTCTGAATATCTAAGTTTTCCCAACATATTAATGTTTCAACAGATCCAAGCTCAAGAGCTTTTAAAGTATCCTCAACACCAAAACAGTATTTTCCAGTATCTTGGCTGATTTCATCAAAATAGCGACCTAAAAACAAATTGACATTGTAACTATTTTGTAAGAAAATAACTATATTAATTGTCTTTAATATATAATACTTTAAATCTAATACAGATTTACTCTATAAAAATAAAATAACATATTTTTAACGACTTTTATTCCATAAAATATTATATTAAAGTAAATCATGGATTAACAACTGTTCGAAAATAATTAACCAAGTAAGTGCAATAGCTTTAGCAGCATTAATTTTATCAATAAATAATATGAAAACAATAAATACCCATAAATTTTAAATTTATAAACAAAACATCGTATTAGTTCTAGTAATCAACAATGACAACATATTAATACCCTAAGCTCACTGAACATGAGCATATCATTATGATAGTATACAGTTATAAATTTATAATTTTACTTGGATGGCACTACATTCAACATGCCATACCTTCTAGTTTTTAATAACTCCATATATTAGTAAATAAACTTTAATTTTTAGCTATTTACTACCCTTGGTCAGCAAGATGTTTTATTTTAAACAACTTAAGATTATTATGCCATAAATAATAACACTAATAAATTTATTTCTTACCAATTAGTTTTTTTTCTTGAATAAATTTAACATTTTGTAATGATTCAGCAGCTAATTCAATAGCTTGATTAAAACCATTTTCACCACCATATGATACATCAACCAATTTAATAATTTTAGCTTGCAACCGCTAAAATAAAATTACAATATTATTACATAGATACCATAACATCAATGAATATACTTACAGGGTCAAACATATCAGATTGACTAAGTTCTGTTTTGAAGTCTGCACTACCAGCCAATATTAATCCAGCTATATTAGGTTTATCATTTGTAATAAAAAGCTGAGTGGCTACTTCTGCTACTTTACGAACATAATTGTGACGTTTTTCCATACGTAAACGAGCAAAACGTAAAGCAGATTGACCTCCTCTGCCGTGCTTTTTAGGTAAATCAACAGTAAATTTATGCAGAACCTTAAAATTAAAATTAAAATTTACAAAATAAATAATTAACAAAATATAAAGGTACACTAGTTACCTCTCTGGTGTTTCCTTGTAATGTACCGAAAAGTGCACCATTACCATCCATCACAATAAAACCAAATTTATTGTCATCTGCTAAAAGTGCTGTCAATGCTTCAGTATGGAACTATGAAATAATTTATGAAATTAAAAATACTTGAAAGATAAATAAATAAAATGACTCACCTTATTATCACAAAGGTATAAAGAAGTATTAATAGGTTTAAATGGCTCAAAGTCAATATTGACTTTCTTTTCTTTACCTTCTTCAGTCACAATAGTTCCACAGTATACTACTAATCCATTAGGGGGAACTAAAACAACAATAAATATATATAGTTAATATATTTGGCAATTAAAAGGAATAAAGAATTTGAAAAAATTACCTTTTGTGTACAGTTTTAATCTTTGTTGTACTGATGTAATAGCACCCAATACCGATAATCTGTTTACACGTGACTTGATGTTTGATGCAGTACCATATTCATCAGCCAACATTTTACTTACTCTAGAAATCTGATCTTTAGGTGGTATGATTAATGAAATCATACTTGTTCCATTCCTAAAAATATAAAAAATATAAGATACTTATAAAGATTATTTTAATTAAAATTAAACTTGTAGTTGTTTCTGATTACAATAAATTATTTATTTCAGCAACTCAAATTACAAATGTAAAAATGACTTTCTTAAAACATATGTTTAATGATTACAGACCAAGTTGGGTAAGATTCTAGGATATGAATCAAAAGCTAAAATCATTTTACTCTATTAAAAAAAATTTTGATTTTCATCCATTAATTGTTTGAGCTTTTAAGCTTAATCAAGCATAAAAGATGGTTGTGTAATTAAAAAATGATATATTAAAACCAGAAGAAATCACTGCCTTGTACCTAAAACGTGGTGGAAGACACCAAATTAGTTAGCATATTTCAAGAGGATATTTACAATACAATAGGAGTACCATCAATATATTACTTTATAAGTTTTTTTTAAGCAAGTGGCAGATAACAAATCTAGAGCTAATATTATTTTTCTATGATTTATTCGAAACTAAACCACCAGAAACCGTAGTCCAAGGGGTAATGTCTGTTAAATCTAAAAAACAAAACCTAGCGATCGCCGAAACGTTCGAAAGCACGTAGGTACAACCACGTCAATAAAGGCCACGTTTTCGATGTATTGATATCGATGGCACGGAACAGCTGCGAAAACACGCATGGACACCATAGTGGTCAAAAGAACTCCGACGTCGGGAAGGCCGAGACGATGGCCGCTGGATTTGACCGATCGCGTTCAAAACACACAACACTCACCCTCTAGCCATCTCCAGGCTCTTGATAAGCTTTTTGATCTTCCATATTTCTACGTTCCGATCGGACGTGGTTTCCTCACCGTTCGTGGTCATTGTCGTTAGATTCCGGGGACGAGAGTATGAAATACGCACACGAGTATCGGCTGAATGACAGAGAGAGAAAGAGAGGGATAGAGAGTGTGATCTGTGAGTGTGTGTTAACGTGAAAGAGAGAACGGGGGAGAGGGGAATAAAGGTACGAAACGATCGCGGGCAGCAACGCGACGCGACAAAAGATGACGAACGGCCGGGACGAACTCGTAAGACCGTGGATATCGAAAAACCGGGAGAAGTATTGTTTCGCGATCGTGTTGCGATTTGGCGAAGTAGGTTAGGCGCGAGGAACACACACTCGTCCGCACACGCAGACACACTCACTCGTTCGGACGCACGCACGCGTTTTGAACAGGAAAGCGGTGGGTAGTGCGGAAGAGACGTTCGCGGTGCCCATGGCGTGGTCTCCGTGTCGTCGTCGCCGCCCGACGACGGGTCTACGGTATGACGTCCGCGAGTGATAAGACGTGATAACGCGCGCGACCATCCCTCGATCTTTTAACCACAGAGCCACGTTGTTAACGTGCGCCTGTTGTGAACTGGATATTAATGCTTGTTCTACAATTAGACCACAGACCGTAGTAAACTACCACATAGCAACAAGATGCATATGCTTAATTTGTTCAAATTCAACTTCTAATCAGGTTCGTCCCGATTAAAACGATTTTCCGGCGGGAAACACGTCCCGTCGTGCCCAGTGGCATATTTACGGAGAGATAGATAATACCCCTCTAGGGCCACTTCTATTCCACGAATACTTTTCAATGCAATAATATTACTTTTGTCTCGTAGGAAAGCTTAACATTTTTAAAATTATGACAGACGTAAATATTTTATCGTATTTATACCTTTGATTGTAACTTTGTTAAAACTATGCGTACATTTTGTAATTATCAGGTAATAGGCAAACGAATTATCGATTATTGATCCCTGTAGTTGTGTCGATTGTTGGTTATGAATACGGGGAAATCTTAAATCGCGGCTCCCGGCGACCTTTGATTCGCTATCATCGGAGCGAACGACAAAAATCGTTTAATCTATTCCAGCTTGCAGATTCCGTAGCGAAATTCCAAACACGTGTATGAGAAAGAGAGATCGATGGCAGCAAAATAGCATGGCCCCGTAGAGGTCAAGGAGACCACAGCGACATCTGTAGACAATACATGCGATGGTCGTCCGATACATTGACCATACCACATTAATACTACAATTTCGGTCTTATCTTTACCTAAAAGACCTAAGTGCGACCACATCCGGGTTGCATGATTTTCCTTCGTACCATAAGTCTAGAGGACTGAAATTGGTGTAGATCTCGAAACCCATGTTATTTTAAATAACTTATTTATGACCCTATATCGTAAGAAATAATATATATTGACTATATAATTCCTGCAGAAATGTCTGTGGACTGTGTAACTGAAGTCTGTGGTTTTCAATACAAATAGGAATTGATAAATTATTAATATTTTAAATCGTGGTGATCACATCGTACAATAATTTTCAAACAAAGCGTGTTATGACTAGTGATGGGAACAATCGAGTGAAAATAATCGAGTAACTCGATTATTTGATTAAATCGAGTAACTCGATTGTTATAAAAAATAATCGAATGATTTACTAGTTCTCGATTCTCGGAACCAACTGAAAAAATCAAACAAATAATTAGTAATTACTAATTTTGGTAGTAGTTACTCGAATTGTAAATAAGTAAAATTAATGAAATAACTACTAATAGTAATATTATACTCGAGTATTTTTATTCTACTAATCTAGTAAATAGTAATCTCTTCACAGTATTTTCGTTCAGTTAAAAGAACACGAAAATAATAATCCAATTACGGACTACATTATCTCAAAGCATATATAAATTTTAAATAATTATAAAAGTATAAAACTGAAATAGTTTCATAGAAAATAGTAAAATTAAAAATAGTAAATACTCTTATCTGTTCTGAAATTCTTGGTCGTTGACATTGTGTTATAGACGTTATAGTATTTATTCATAACTTATAAATATACTGGGTGTATAATTATTTCATACATTCACGATTCACTACACATATTAATAACTATTTGAATGATGGTATAATTTATATTTGGACTTATTTTATTACACTCGCAGATATTTATTATTATTATATTATATTATTTTATAATATGGACGCGGTGTTGCACAACCTCAACATAGTAGTACACGAAATGTCATAACTGATAATATTATTTGGTTTTATACTTTTATCGAAATAAATTCCGTATCCGAATCGGTAGTTAATAAATAAGTAATTTACTGTACTAGTACAATATTTAAAAGCTTATATAATAATATATTTTTGCACAAACTCGAGTTTTTTAAAATGCGACCAGGAAGTAAGCAGCGTTCGATAGTGTGGGAGCATTTTAAAAAAAATAGTGACAAAACGACAGTAACTTGCCAAGTTGAAAATTGTAAGAAGGACTTAAAGTTTTATGGAAATACAACCAATTTAAAAGGTAGATACTACAATATTATATTATATTATTTAGTTATACATATTTTCCTAATTCGTAATTCCTACTATATATTTACCTATATTATATTTTTTAACAAACTATTATTTTTTTAATTTTATTATTTTTTTAAAAGAGCACTTAAAACGAAAACATCCAACGATTATTGCTATTCCTGTGTCTACAACAGACGATCCAGATTCTGATCTACAAAATATCGAGACCATTGACAATTTGTCAAATGTTCAATCTCCTTCGACAAGTACACATATTATACAAAGCCAATCTTTAACTTTTCCTCCAGCTAAACGCTCGCGTCAATTAAAATTATTCGGTTCAACTAAACATACTGAACTTACTATTACGGAAAAGAATAATATTGATAAGTCTTTAATTAAAATGATCACGGCTGACTATCAGCCCTTATCAATAGTCGAAAATGTTGGATTTTTAGAGTACACAAAACAATTACAACCACTTTACACTCCTCCAAGTAGGAAATTATTAAGTACAAAGTTGCTGCCTGATCAGTATAACATAATTGTTTCTAAGCTCAAATCTATGTTAAACAACGTAAATGATGTGTCTATAACAACAGATATGTGGACATCTGATTCCACAAAATCCTATATTACTGTTACTTGCCATTTTATTTACAACGATAATTTATATTCGCCAGTTATTGCTACCAGAGAAGTATGCGAAAGTCATACCGGAGAAAATATTGCTTCCGCACTATCATATATTTTTAATGAATGGAATATAACTCACAAAATAGTTACAATAGTGTCTGACAGTGGAGCAAATATAAAAAATGCAATTAATGAACATCTGAAAAAATATCACAACCCATGTGTAGCTCATACCTTAAATCTAAGTGTTAATGATGCCATAAATAAAAACACAGAACTTCTCCAGGTATTAAAAACTTGTCGAGCTATAGTGGGTCACTTTAAACACAGTAGTTCTGCAACTGAGAAATTACGTGAATTTCAAAAACAGATGGGCCTCCCTGAGTTAAAAGTTAAACAGGATGTGAGCACTAGGTGGAATTCATGTTTAATTATGGTTGAAAGGCTCATTGAAATAAAAAATCCAATATCTGCTGCAATGTCGTCTCTCCGACGGGCTCCAAATTGTTTGACTGCGACAGAATGGGATTTAATAGCAGATTGTGCTCCAATTTTAAAACCATTTGAACATATGACGTCAAAGTTGTCCGGAGAAAAATATCCAACATTGTCCTTGGTAATACCACTAATAAGAGGTCTTCAATACACAGTCAAAAATATAAAACCAGATACTCATGCAGGTATATTGCTACAAAATACATTATTAGATGTAGTAGCGAGGCGTTTAGGATCTCTAGAAAAAATAGTATAGTAGCAAAATCGACTTTCTTAGATCCGAGACTTAAAAAAACTGCATTTGGATTTGCTGATAATGCAGACAATACTGAAAAATGGATAATAGATGAACTTACTTCGAATATATATATTAATAACGATGATGAAAACATTAGAAACAATATAAGTGAAACACCATCATCCCCAATTGTAACACGCGAATCCTCAAATTCTTTGTGGGAACATTTCGACAGTAAATTATCTCAAGTAAGAAGTGTTATTTGCCCTGATATTAGTGCAAGATTAATGGTTCGTCAATATCTAGAGTTACCTCATTTGCAACGTGGAAAAAATTGCTTAGATTTTTGGAAGCAACATAAACATACTTTTCCTGAGTTATACAAACTACAACTAAAATATTTATGTATTCCTGCAACTTCGGTTCCAAGTATTTTCCAAAGCTGGATTGTTAACCAATACGCGAAGAAATAGGCTGTCACCAAAAAATTTAGACTATATAATATTTTTAAATAGTAACTTAAATATGTTGTAAAATACTCAATCAGTTTTAATTATTATTTTTATTTTTAAGTTTTGAACAGTAGTTGTTTGTTATAAGCCTAACACAATGAAATATGAATCGTCAATTGTTTTATTTTAAAAAGTATTTTGTTTTTATATTATAATTTATAATAATAAATGTAAAGTGTTATTTCAATTAAAAATATTACTATGAATTTTTATTAATAAGTTGATTATTGATTGATTATTAATTATTATATATTAGTTCATGATAATATTTCGATTATTTTAATCGAGTGAATATCTCGATTATAGTAATATCTCGATTACTAATTACTCGATTATCGAAATCATTCGATTATTCCCATCACTAGTTATGACCATTCCTTAATCTTTAAAACACCAACACTTATGCTTAGTGATAACAGTGTTATCAATTTAAATTGATGACAGGATATCGATATTAGTTATTTCTTAAATTTCCAAAATTTAAATCTTGTTTCTTACATAAACGTATAAAGATTTATGTCTACGATTTCTTACCTAATTTATTAATTGTAATTTCACCATTATAACTTGCAGACATTTTATGTTCTTCATCAGTTCAAATATGAATCCTTAAAACCAATCTATTTTTATGATTGGCGTATTACTATATTGTATTGAAAATGTATGGCTTAAATTTGAAACCACATTATAGGTAACAAAAGTATGCCAAAAAAAAATAAAAAACTTTTTTCTTCTAGATCATTTAAACATAAAAAGTAAGTACATTTTTTAATTAAAAAATTCATCAAAAAATGATTAAATTAATAAATTTTATAGTATTTCGTAAACAAAAGTATAGTTAAAATTATATAATTTATAAATAGTTTACCTTATCTTTCTTATTTTACTTTACTTTTACTTTTTTTTCCTTTACTTATTATTTTTATCCAAAACATAAAAATATATTAATTTACATTCATATGCATTAATCTTCTAAGTTGTTAGCATTTCTCATTTTGCTTCTAATTAAATGTATCTGTATAATCAATTTATTCTTCCTCTTTAATTTCTTATTAATGCCCATGATAACTCTTAAGTGCCTCTAACATTCCTCATAAAATCATATAATTTTCTGTCATATTTTATGATCCATTCCTTATATTTTATTTATATTTTTAAATATATATAAATACAAAATTAAAAAAAACCATTTTTTTTATTACTTATAAATTTAAAGTAAACAATTTTAGTAGATTTCTTAACTAAAATAAGATTTATTTTTATTTAAAAATTATAAATAAATATTTTTTGTGAAGAAATACATTTTTTTATAAGCACAAAGTATCAAAATAAATTATGTTAAATACCTATTATTCTTCAAAGTAAAAAAATAAATAAATAAACCTAACAATGTTGATGGTTATTGGACCATCAATATTTCAGAAAAATCATTAAATTTAAATGTAACTTTTATATTTATCTAAAAAAAGTTAAATCAAATTTTGAGTCAAGTGAAATATAAATATAAAAAATATGATTATCTTATTAAGACAAAAGATTTGGCTACTAATAAATATTCATGGGACAGGATGTATTCTTTAAAATTACATTCTGATGAACTTAGAAGTTTTTTTTTTCTTTATTTATTGTGATACTTTACTGAGTTATATTTTTTTTTAAAAAAAATTTTTTCATTTGTTTTTTATTGTCTTATTGTTAGGTAGTATTTTGTTAGGAGAAGCAAGATAGTATAAAAATTTTATTTAATAATTATTATATTTTTTATAGATGCATTTATTTATAGATATAAAAATATTACTAGGTTACAATCTATTTGATCCTTTTGCCTATTTCTGATTCCTGTACTGAAATTATTCTTATTTCAAAATAACTTTTTTAATGTTCTATATTTTTTGAATAATTTATGTTTTCAATATGAATTTCCATTTTTTCAATTTATTCATATATTTGGTATTTTTATTATTTTTACAAACATTTTTATTTTACCATTTATAGTAAATTGATTTTACATTTTTTTTAGGAACATAGAAGAATGTATAGATGTAATTACGACTTCTTCTTTTTGGACAAACTTATTAGCAAAAATTAAAGAATTATTAATTGAATCTAATCCATCATCAATCCTATGTTATGGGTTAGGAAATTTCTTGGAAAGTATACAATCTAAATATCAGTTAAGTTTACTTTTAGCTATTAAAAATGAGTTTAAAGTCAAAAAATGTTATGTTTATGATCCTACATTTACGGATAATGAACGTATTTATTTAGCCAATATTGGATGCGATTCAATCAGTCATAATGAGGAAGGAAAACGGAAATTGTTACCAGATACATTTGTATTTATGCCACATTGTCCAAAACAGCTACTGAATAATTTACTATGGGCTAATTGGGAAAAGGTTGTACTAACAAGTTGTATATTTGTTTGTAATAGCATTGATCATACAGTTACTTCAACGCCTAATAGGATTTTAAATAAGGATGCATATTATATACAATGTATATCTCCATATGTCAATGAACAAACATTTCCTAATGATTTTATATATGATGATATATTCAATGATATGTCACTTCATACTTTTCCCTATGAAAAATTGAATGTACTAGAAGATATTTTTTGGAAACGTGGTGAAGAACCATCCTATGACAATGACGTATTAGAATTTATAACAAAATTTGAATGTATGTCTTTTCGATCATAACATTTAAATATTATGTTATTGTTATAATTTAAAACAACAATATAGCTATATAGTTATTTCAAATGTATATTGTTCACTAATTTGTTACCTATTCATCATAGTATAATATCATTCAACTTACATATTAATGTATAATATATATAAAATTATATATTAATCTAAAGTTTTAAACGTAAGTTTATCATTTTTCAAATTATAAAAATGCACTTATATCTAAATGTTCAAAGAACTTTCTTAATGTATCTGAGAATAGCTAATAGTAAATTAAAAATTAAATATACCCTAAGTAATTTTTTTTCCTATACATTTTGTAATAAAATTGTATATGTTATAATGTAATATTAACTAATTAGCTGTACATTTATTTTCTAATAATATATTTTAACTTACTTATTATTTTAAATATAAAACACAAAATTGTATGTTATATAGCAGGGATGAGAAACTAGCGATTCACATACTTGTATATCAGTGTTTATCAGTATTTAATTTTATCATGTTGATTGTAAAATGTAGATATTATATTTTTCTCTAGTATTGAACTCCAGCTAAATCATTAAATGTCTAATTATAATATATACATATACATACATACATATATATATCAACATAGCTATAGGTATTAGGTACTTTTTTTATTGTATTAGTTCAGTCATAAAATTAAATTGTTTAAAAGAATTCTAATTATCGATTCTAATGACCTTTATTTAATTTTTGTTTTCTTTACTGTAGTTCATCAGATTTTTAAATTCTAAAAATTGACCCTCTTGTAACTTTGAGTGGCCTATCTCTGTTATATAGAATAAATATTGTGATAAACAACAACTTATTTTGTTACTGAATTTTTTATTTTTATTTTTTTTATAAATAATATGATTATAATAATACAAAAAAATTATGAAGCTAAAATTGATTTGTTTTAAATATTATACAAAGACAAATAATTATTTTTCATATTCTTTTTTAATAAACTTGGCGATAGTGGTGAGTTGCATATTTGTTGTTCCTTCATAAATTGGGCCAACTTTACAATCTCTATAGAATTTTTCTTGTGGGTAGTCAGTTGTAAAACCTACACCACCCATCCAGTCAATACATACGGATGTAACTTTTCCTGCAACTTCTACAAAAATAATAAAAACCATTTTTTAAATTATTTATTAAAGATATTTTATTTAAATGACAAATTAGGAGCGTGCCTAATATTTTTTTATGGAATATTCAATATTTTGACAATCATGTGTTTCAAATATGTTTATTTCACAGGGTAATAATTATGGTAATTATTGATTTTATAGTACTACTAGATAGATTGACAATGGATTATATAAATAACCTTAGCAAATGTTTAAAGTATTAAATTAAATAGTATAAAAATATTAAGCTATACTTTTTTTTTAAATTCATTAAAATTTCAAAGGGTTGACAGCCAAAATTCTAGGCACACCTCTATATTAAAGCATTAATATTTTGCAATAATAATAAAATTATTAAATTTTACCTGAAGCATAATATTTAGCCATTGCTGCTTCTTTAATGAATGGTAAGTCAGCTTCTACTAATCTTGCAGTATTGTACACCATTAATCTAGCAGTTTCAACTTCAGTTACTGCTCGAGCAATTTGATGCTGCATAGACTATAATATATAAATAATTCATATTAATTATAATATTTAAAGTTGTTTAAATGTTTACATTTTTTGAACTTACTTGAAAATCAAAAATACATGAACCAAATTGTTTTCTTTCTAATGTATATGGTATTGTGTGATCCAAACATCCCTGAGCTATACCTACCATTTGTGCACCAATTCCTATCCTTCCTTCATTCAGAAAATTTATAGCTATTTTATAACCTTCTCCAATTTTACCAAGAATGTTATCTTTATGTACCTTAAATATGTATAAAATTGAATTAAGAAATATATTAAATTAAATATTCTTTAATAATTATATTAACTTTGACATTATCAAAATGAAGAACACATGTTCCTGAAGCCTTCATGCCTAGTTTATCTTCTTTCTTAGCAACAGAAAAGCCTTCTTGATCACGTTCTACAATAAAACAAGTGACACCTTTGTGACCCTAAATAATATCAGAATAATTTATTTTATCAAAATAATTCATAATAATTGTAATTAATTAATACATACGGTTTTAGCAGTGACATATTTTTGGGAGTGATTCCCGAAGGGTCGACCCTCCCCCCAGAAGGAAAATTGGTTCAAAAGTCATAAATGACTTGCTACAAAGATATAGAGAAAGAGAACATTCATTTATATCGTTTGATTGTGATGTTTGTATAAAAATATTTGTGTGATACTATAATTATTAATTAATATCTTATAACATTGGTTATATATATTTTTTTAATATTATAAAATCACTAATTTTTTAGAAAAATTGTTAACTACAAAACCCACAAAAAAATTGAAAATACGCCACTGAGTTTTAGATAATATATTTTTATATTTTTTACCTTAGAGATATCAACGTTAGCAAAAACATAAAAAATGCCTGCAATATCAGAATTTGATATCCACATCTTAGTTCCATTTATGTAATAATAATCTCCATCTTTTTTAGCTGTGGTTTTTAAGGCAAATGCATCTGACCCTGATGAAGGCTCTGACAGGCAAAAACTGCTAACCTAAAAAAATATTGTATCTGTCTATAATATGCAATAATTTATTTATTTTATACATTATTCAGCTTCAAGCCTTTGTAATTAGTAAATATAATTGATTTATATTAGTGCTATTACTTTGTGATTTGATAGACATTATCATTAATAAATAAATACAATATATACAATATGCCAGAAGATTGGAGAAAGAGTTTTATTGTACCAATATTTAAAGGAAAAGGAGACATACAAGAATGTGGGAACTATAGAGGAATAAAGCTCATGAGTCATAGTATGAAGATCTGGGAAAAGATTATAGAGAAGAGGATAAGAAGTGAGACGTCGATATCAGAAAACCAGTTTGGTTTTATGCCAGGAAAATCGACAATGGAGCCATTATTTTGTGTTAGGCAATTAGTAGAAAAGTACAGAGAAAAGAATAAAAAACTATGCATGGTGTTTATAGATTTAGAAAAGGCGTATGACAGGGTCCCAAGGGAAGTTTTAAGGTGGGCATTAATGAGAAAAATATGTATGAATGGGATATGTATGAAGGGTTGAGTACTAGTGTCAAAAGTCGGTGTGGAGTATCAGAAGGTCTCAGTGTAGGAGTAGGTGTGCACCAGGGGTCAGCTCCCTTACCTGTTCTCAGTGGTAATGGATGAGGTTTCAAAGGAGATACAGGGTGAGATACCATGGTATATGATATTTGTGGATGATATAGTTCTGATAGGAGAAAACCTAGAAGTTGTCAATAATAGGGTAAATGAGTGGAGGTTAGCCCTCGAAGAAAAGGGATTGAGAATTAGTAGAAATAAAACTGAGTATATTGAGTATGATTTTGGACAAAGAGACCAAGAAGTTGAAGGAATGAAGAGACAACTGACAATAGATGGTGATGTGATAGGTGAAGTTGAGAGCTTTAAATATTTAGGATCTTTTGTTCAAAAGGACGGGGGCTTTGACATTGATGTAAAACATAGGATTAAGTGTGGGTAGATGAAATGGAGAGAAGCATCGGGCGTGTTATGCGATAAGAGAATTCCAATTAGGCTGAAAGGTAAATTTTATAAAAGTGTAGTGAGACCAACTATGCTGTATGGTTCAGAGTGTTGGGCGGTTAACAGGAGAATAGAACAAAGTATGAGTGTCGCGGAAACGAGAATGCTTAGATGGTTGAGTGGAGTGACAAGAGAAGATAGAATAAGGAATGAATACGTGAGAGGTAGTGTTGGTGTAGCGCCAATTGTGGACAAGATGAGAGAAAATAGACTGAGATGGTTTGGGCATGTGATGAGGCGAGAGGAAACGAATGCAGTAAGAGTGGTTATGAAGATGGACGTTGAAGGGAAAAGAGGAAGAGGAAGACCAAAAAAGAGATGGTTGGAGACTTTGGAGAATGACATGAGGGCTGTCGGTGTGTGCAGAGGAGATGTGATTGACCGAGTAAAGTGGAGGTGTAGGACAAGGGTGGCCGACCCCAAATTGTTGGGAGGAAGGCGAAGTAGAAGAAGAAGAAGAAGAAATAAATACAATATGTCAATTCCCTAACCCATGAAAAAATATTAATTTTTATTAATAATATAAATCAAAGACATTTTCACTGGGAGATTTTTTTTAATTCTTTATTTTATTGTTTTTATATATTTATAAATTTTTTTTTTTTTATTGAACTTAAAAAAGCAGCAATCAACAGCAAAGATTATTAGTTTTTGTGTTTAATACTTAGTAAATGATTACTAGAACTAAAATTATGATATGTACATAGTGTTAATTATATATAATTACTACTAACATTTATATAACATTTATTTTTAACAATAGGTTTAAATGTTGTTGTATAAATCGGTTTTTTTTAGGAAGACTAACATATTTGATAAGTTTTCGATGCCTGGGCCTAATGCTTCGTTCATGTTGGGTGGAATGTTGAATTTTCTGTTTAGTTATTATTAATATAATTTATAACGCAATATATTTTGTATAAATTGTGTACACGATTTTGACCAGTAAGTTTTCTCCAATTATAAACAGTTTTTTTTTTAATTTCTCAACATTTTTAATAACAAATTGAAAAAACTGAAGAAAAATTATAATAGAAGCCTTAAAACAAATCCTTGAAAACGTCACTGATACAAATAAATATTTAATTCATTTTTGTAAGATAGTTCTACTTATAATGTAGGTACTAGTAGGTTTTAGGTTTGTTTGTAAAATTTTTTTATTATTCTTCTTTTCGGATCCTATTATAAAAATGCTAATAACAATTGTATTAATAATTTATAGTAAAATAAAATACAACTAAACACTTAGGTAATACAAATTAATTAATTAATTTGGTACTTCTAATAAAATCAAATTTTTTTGGTAACGTTCAATATGTGTTTATACGTAAATATATGTTGCAACCAATAAGCCACCTCTAGCCATCTCTTTTAGATTCTGAACGGAGTGAAGAATGTATTGATTTTACAATGATGTGTGTTTTTTTTTTTTTTTTTTTTTTTTTTTTTTTTTGTGTCTGTCGACACGTTTTGGGGCAGTAAAAATGCTTCGATTGCCTTATGTAGCAACTTTTCTGAAAGGAAAGTGAATCTATTTGGTACTTTGGGGGGTCAAAAGTTAAAAATTTCCAATATTTTTTAAATGCGACGGGAAAAACCATAAAAAAATTTGGGAAAAACGGGAGTTTAAATATTGTGTAATATTGACATAAAATTACATGTAAAATATAATATAATGTATAATATTCTAGACTGACAAATGATATCGGTTTTTTTAAAATGCTCTAACTCAAAAATGAAAAACCGCAACAACTTGAAATTTTCACCAAATCTTTATATTGACGTTCTCTATACATGGTTAAGATTTCAAAGTATTTTGACATATTTTGACTTATTTATAGACAATTTAAATTTTCGATTTTTGTTAAATTTTTGTTTTTAAACATCTATAAAACTTAATTGATTGAGCGAAAACTCTTGAAAATTTTATACTAGGTTTATAATAAGTTAAACTTATCGTAACTAAAAAATATCGGTGATCGGTAAACTCAATTTTTTTTTTATAAGCCCTTAATTCTCAAATTTGTATAAAATGTGTAAAAATCACGATAATTTGCAAGTTATTTTGTAGATAAAAATTCATAAAATTTTTTTTGTTCATACTTAAGATTCAAAATTTTAACACTAGGTTATCTATGAGCTACTCTTCAAAAATCTTTAAAAAAATTTCTACCGGACTAAGAGGAAAAAATTGTACGACTGTTTGAAATTTAAATATTTACGAAATTGCATAAAATAGCGATTTATTCTCAGACGATTTTAAATATTTGTTATAATTCAAAAAGTATAAGTCGCAGATTTTTGAAATTTCTACCAGCTGTTAAGATTGGTATTTCTTTTATGCAATATTTTTTTCAAAATATTATATTGATTTTTAAGCCACTTATAGTCATTTAAAATATTCGATTTTTTTACATTTTATTTTTATAATCGGTGATAAAAAAAATTTGGCTTCTACAAAATACTTGAAAATTTAATCGAAGATTCCACAGAAGTAGTTCTTAATGTCATTCAAAAATTATTAAAATCTATAGGCACAATTTTTTTTTATAAGCGTTTGAACATCGAATATTGACATAAAATTACATGTAAAATATAATATAATGTAGAATGTTCTAGACTGACAAATGATATCGGTTTTTTTAAAATGCCCTAACTCAAAAACGAAAAACCGCAACAACTTGAAATTATCATTAAATCTTTATATTGACGTTTTCTATACATGGTTAAAATTTCAAAGTATTTTGACATATTTTGACTTATTTATAGACAATTTAAATTTTCGGTTTTTCTAAATTTTTCGTTTAAAAATAAAATATACTTATATAATATTTATAAATAACATTGTATTATATTCTAGACTAACATATGAACTCCGTTCAGAATCGTTATTCGTATACAATGATATCTATCATTGCATTCAAATTTAACAAATCCATTATAATAATGACCTATCCTATAAGCGAGGTGCACTCCACCCCTAACTGTACAGCAGAGCGAGGCCCATCCGGTTTTTTTTTATTATTAAAACAAACAACTAAATACTTTTTATAAGTAAGTAAAAGTGAAATTGCTTAATTGTTATAGGTTATACTTCATAAATCACCCTATTTAATTTTGAAATTTATACCTATTTTACCCCTACCAGCAATCAAAGTCCCGTTAGCTATTTTCTTGAACATTTGTTGGCGTTACTACGATATTCATATTGCTATTAACACATGTATTATTATAAAATCTAATTGATAGAAATTTGTCAGACATATTTTATCTTATCATGCCATTATTACTATATAATATTTTTCAATAAAGACAATTAAAAAAAAAAAAAAAATACCATTTTATGTATTACCAACTTATTAACTATTATTAACTGATTACAGGAGGTCAAAAAAAGTTCTGAAAATAAATTTAATCAGACCATGAACATTATCAACACCTGATATTTAATTATACTCAACAGCTTCTTAGATTATAGCAATCTACGTCCAACTGTAATTATTACAAACGGAATGCGTAGGTATGTACATATTATCATTGATTATAAATACTATATACAATATATTTAATATATTAAATAATAATAAGTTATATAATAATAAGTAATTATAATCAATGATATTATATATGTAATATGTGTTCATTATACTTTAATCAAAGGAATATAATACAGATATTTTATTTTTTAAGTATTCCTTTTGACATTACAAATGATACATAAAAACATTACATTTATTTCTACGATTTTAATAATTTATTAAGTTAATAACCAAAATAAAACATCTTTATACATTGAATTAAAAAAATATATTTTCCATAATTAAACAATTATTTTATTATCGATGAACTTCATGATTCCTACTCAAAATGTTTACAGTAAATTAGTATTTTAGTAAAAAAAAAACAACAATAATGTTGTGGAAGTAGTATATCTAAATGGGAATGGGTCGATAGGCCGGCAACCATAGGGAAAACAGTATATGAGACTGACAGTCCACAAGGCCGACAACCCATGGGCTCACAAAATATCAGAGTATACAATTTTTAAAATCTTACATTATTCATTATGATCTTATATCTGTGCTAATCGAATTCACTGAATAAGCTAATAGACCGAATATAACAAAATACCACAAAAATCTTTTAATATTTATTGACTTCAATAACTATTATATCTTTTGTATCTTATGCTCACTTGCAAAGTCGCAACAGCCAAGTACTCAAGGTTATCAGATTATCACCTACAAAAAAAATTATTATAATCATTATTTTCTACAACAGATTTAAAATCATTTTTTATCAATATATTCAACATTTTTAATTAAAAAAATAATAAGAAAAAAAAGCCATTTAATGATTAAGTTTACTACTTATACAGTGAATTCGAAAAGCACAGATGTAAGAATATAACGAAAAATGTAAAATTAATATATTTAATGGGCTTATTATATTTTATCGGCCCCGTGTACTGTCCGTCCGATGTTTGTCCGTCCAACGTCGTGATACCCATCTAAACGTACAGTGAAATTCTTCGTAAACCCTACTATACATCTTAATGTTAGCCTTTTATAAATAGTTTAACAATTAATTTATATTGCATATTATAACCATACTGACACATAAAGCTGTATAGGCACAAATTGAAAAAATTGAATTATTATTTAATTAGCTATTTACATAAACCCTGCATCAGTTACGCGTTCTACTATTGTAGTACAACAATAATAAGAATAAAGATTTTGAAGGCATTTGCTTTTTTTCTCTATTTGATCTTGCATAACATTTTATTTTACTTTTTTATGCTTTTTTGCGTTTTTTGTATATTAATGCCTTTTTGGGTATTTTAAATACTATTTTTGCTTTAAACTTACATTTTTCAAAATGTGTTCTAATTAAACGTGTATAAAATGTTAGTATTTATTTTCATATTACATAATGTGTTCCAAATCTTGTTCAATCATTTCTTGACAACCTTTCCCCGAGTGTTCAGTTTGTCACATAAGTATAATATATATTAGATTAATTTATCTTGAAACGACATTAAACTCAAAAATATATATATACATACATACATCGAACAAATAAAAGCAGGATATCAAAACCAGTAACACATAATATATAAAAACCATTTTAATTATGGTACATAAGTATGGATACTTAAAAAAATAACTAATTGGGGTTGTATACCGATATAATTCTATATTCCTGGTAGTGCCGGTCCCTATGTGAAAATGTTAGAAGTACATTCTCCATTTAGGTGGGTGATGCCGTATTGGATAGTAATTCATTGGTATTATAAGCACTGTGTAATATTATATATGAACTATACTACTACTGTATACATTTATGATTATTATGATAATTTAAGTAATAGTGAATGAGAATTGAGAGCCTTAGCTTGTGATAATACTGTCCTATATGTTACAAAATAAAAATACCATAAGGTCTATTTGGGGAAAAAATAGTGGTGGTAATTATTTACCTGAGATTTTAATTTATGCTATACCATGGGAAATTGACATTGGCAACACTAAATATTTCACTCCATAAAAATAAAAAATACAACTCACGGTGTTCTGTGCTAGTCGGGGTAAATACTTTTCTTTTTGTTCTTTATTACCCATCTTTATCACAACATTGTTTCCTAAAGTATTTTGTAAATCAACTAATACTGAAACTGAAGGATCAACTTTCGCTATTTCTTCCACAGTTAAAGTACTAGACATAAACGATGATCCCGATCCACCATATTCTTGGTCTATTTCAATACCCATAAACTGAAACATTTTTAACACCACTTACAAATTGTTATTTTTAATACATATAATACAAATAATAAGGTCAATTAATATTGTAAATTTACTCCGTTCTCAAATAATTTCTTTACAAGTTCGTCGTCAATTTTATGTTCTTGATCCATTTTTTTTATTAATGGTGTAATTTGTTCTTGAGAAAATTTGCTAACTGTAATTAAATATAAATTCACGATATTACAACATTTTCATAAAAATATACAATTATAATAAACTCTTACAGGTTTAATAACTCTAATACTGATAATCATTTGTATACCCTAATTAATTTTAGTTTGGCAGATGTCCATTAAATCAATATAACTCTAATAATACAGATTTGCAAAATATGCTTTTGCATATTTTTCCAAATTATATAAAAATAATTATTACTAACATAGAATAAATCAATTTTTAGTTATATAGGTAACACATATCATGTACTATATTATAATAATATTAAATGCAAATTCATTATGTTCATCATGTTTAAAAACATGATAAATAAGAGTGAATAATGTATTCATTTTTTTATATATACCTTTATGTACTTGAAATAATTTAAATAATTTAGGATATTTTTTAAATATAAAGATATTCACTAAAATGTAACTGAAGGTATAACTAATTAAAATTTAAAAAATGTCTATCTATACACAGTGTGTATTAAGTATTTACGTTTCAGTCTTCGGGTATTTCTTACTAAGTTATAAATATAAATAATTTAATTTTATATTATGATTAAATATACAGGCCCGGCTCAAGGGGTAAGCGATATAGACCCACGCATAGGGCGGCATTTTTCTGGGACAATTTTTATATATAAAAAAAAATATTTGATGTAATATTCACATTTAAGGGGTGACAAAAACTAAATTTCGCCTATGTTTATTTAAACACTTGAGCCGGGTCTGTAAATATATTCATATTGAAAATAAAACCAAATCAAACCTGTTTCCTTGAAAAATTGTTCATCCTCGCTCAAAATAGATAATGGACCATGAGTTGAAGATTGATTTCTTCTCAATTTATAATTGCTGCATTTTACTAAATTGTTTAGGCCATTTACGAATAGACCCGCCTAAAAAATGTATATTATTTACATCCAGTTTAAATAATATTTTTCAATTAACATAAGTTACTACTCTCTATCTTAGTATATTTTATATATTTATGTTTTATACGGATAAATATTAATTCCTATAGTGGTATCACGGACATTTTATCCATAAAGGCAAATATTGAAGCTACTCACTTACGCATAAAATTAAAATCTGCCTGGATATTATTTTTAAATTTTTTAAAATAAATATTCATATTATTTTTATCGTATAAATTATCATTATTGTAACATAAGACATATAGTCAGTTATTATATATGGTTTGGAGTTTATTTGTTTGTATGGAAATGTTTTGTTTGATTCAAAACTATAAACATATTATTTAGATATTGCATTTATAATGAAATATTTTCAGTATTTCAGATTAATTGGTACATGAAAGAAATGTTTGAAAAATCTGATTAAAAATTTATATTTAATGTATGGCTTTATGTGTAACAATTATTTACCAACTAGCATTAACCTAAAGGTTAATTTACAGAGTTTCTGAAAACTTTCATTAATGACATTAATCCAAGAGTATTCACAGAGAGACCAAGGAAATAAATTCTAGCTATCTTTAGAATATTTTTTTAAAAAAATCAAAATTATATACGTTTTATTAATAATACTTTTTTATTATACAGATATTTTGTTATTTGATATAAAACCAAAAATATATTTCTATAAATGTATTTGCGTTCCTCTAAATTTCTACCTTTAGGTGTCCTTGGAAACTGCTAGGCTTAATTATTAAAAATTATAAAATGTATCAAATGCTTTAATAAATATGAAATTGTTTTATTTTAAATTAAATTAAAAATCAAGAATATAATTTAAATCAATTTATTTAATATCGAATTCATAATTTTCTAAGTGAAAGTTCATTTACCTATTATGACGAATACAGTAAAAACCATAACAAAACATTATTTAATTCCAATGATCTATAATAATTTACATTACATACCTTTAATTGGCTTCTAAAAATTATTGATCTCATGATGACTTAATGAAAAGTTAAAAGTATTTAATTATAGTTTAACAGTAACTAAGTCTAAAAATATATTAATTCTTTAACACGTCTGACATTTAAAAACTCTTAATTCCAACATTCAGTGCTTGCTCAATAGCCATACGCTATATATCACGCATAGTCCTTAGTTTGCTACTAACAGTTTGGTTGGAGTGGTTCGATGATGTTTTAAATTCTATAATCATATTTTATCAAATACCGGTTTCTATTATGACATCATAAAATATATGTATACACAGATTAGCCTATTATGTATAATATTATATTTTTTTAAGTATTTCTCTTTATTATATAATAGTGAACTCATTTATAAAGTTTAGTTTATATTCATGTAGAAATATAATTAAATATTTTATTAAACATTTTGTATTTTCATCTTTTATTATTTCTTATAGGTTTATAACCATTAACATATTTTTAACACATTTATTATTATATTATATATTATAATTAAATACAATATTATAAGTTAGCAATAGTATGTACTAATTAGTAATTAACTAATTCAACCTTAATGATTAATTTATAAGAAAAGTTAATAAGAAAAGCAATAAAAACTATTTTAAAAAATAAAATGTATATTATATGAATCAGGGAAATATTTATATAATATACAACACTACTTTTGATTTCATTTTCAAAAGTCTACAATAATTAAGGTACAATAGGAACTCTCTTAAAATCAATCGCTTATTATAAAACGTCTTTCGGAAGTAAATGTTCAGAATTGACCACTCCTATATTTGACCTGTATTAGATAGCTTAGTGGTGGGACTTTGACTCCACAAGGGTTCTCAACATATTATGTTACCTATTAAAAACAAACTATTACCATGTAGCTTTGTTTTGTATACTAATTAATTTCGCATTTAAAATTGAAAATTATGTACACTTTAGAAAATTACAGTTTAATAATTTAAACTATTAATTTGTCAAATTACTATCGAGTAGGTAACCATTGTACTTTGTCAAATAGATCGGTTAATGTAAAAGTTAGAACAATTATTAAAACTTTTAAATAATAGATAATTTATGTTTGTCGACAGACTTATAAAGAAAATGTTCGTGCTTGTGCGATATGCATATTTTAACAGTCTTTTGTCGTATAGGTATTTTATATTTTTCAACCAATTTAACCGAATCTTTAACCACAAATGATTTTTTGACAGACACTCACTGATGTTATTAATTTGAGCTTTTGAACAGATTTGGGATAACTGGTCACGATTTCAATGAAATTGCCAGCGAAAGTCGGTTGCTCAGTTCTATAGAACAACGGTGGCCATTTCACTGTAAGTCCGTAAAACCTGATAATAAGAAAATCCTTATTTAATTATAATATAATTACATAAGTGATATTATTATTATTATTACATATTATGTACTATTTATACTGATAACGAAGTTTTGATCCTCGAAAATTTGTTCAACGTTCATGATTTTTATTGTTTCAATCACGTCCTGTTCTTTCGGATCCTTGCCGATCTCGGAAAAATGTTTATCATAAGTAAAAAAAATAGTACCGTTTTGGTTAGTGTACTAAGTAATATATTTGGTATCTACACTTTGAGTACGTTCGGTAATCCCTATAATTTCTGATACAGCCTAAAGCTTTTGATCACGACTGCTTTAGCTATGAGCATTTGAAACATTTGTTAGAGATTTTAACGGTTACATGTTCGTATTAAGTTCTAAAAATAGAAGACGAAAGGGGTGTTTTTCTGTTGGATTAAAAAAATTATTAGAGTAAATTATTATGGTTATTATCAATATTCGAATTAGATAAATTATTTTTAGATTCTGAACGGAGTGATGGAATCTATTGGTTTTACAATGATATGTGTTTTTTTTTCTATTTATTTATTTTTTTTTTTTTTTTTGTGTCTGACGACACCTTTTTTGGCAGTAAAAATGCTTCGATTTGCTTATGTAGCAACTTTTCTGAAAGGAAAATTTATAGATAGGTAATAAGAAATTAAATTATATTAACTTTTTACGCTGTAAGTATATTATTATTATTATTATATATATATATATATATGTATGTATATTATTATTTTATTGATAAATTAAAATACTACAAGTGTAATTTTTTAATATGAATAAATCAATAAATAATATTTTAGATTCTGAACGGAGTGATGGAATCTATTGGTTTTACAATGATGTGTTTTTTTTTATTTTTATTTTTTATTTTTTTATTTATTTATTTTTTTTTTTTTTTGTGTCTGACGACACCTTTTTTGGCAATAAAAATGCTTCGATTTGTTTATGTAGCAACTTTTCTGAAAGTACTTTGGGGGGTCAAAAATAAAAAATTTTCAATATTTTTTAAATGCGACGGGAAAAACCCTAAAAAAATAAGGGAAAAACGGGAGTTTTTACGCAAAACCAGTTTTCGACAAAATCAAATTTTTTATTTTGCTATAACTCTAAAACTAAACGATGTAAATACTTAAAATTTTCACCAAATGTTTAGATTAGCGTTCTCTATACACCGTTAAATTTTCAAAGTATTTTGACTTTTATTGAGCTATTTATAGACAATTGAAATTTTCAATTTTTTTAATTTTATTTTTTTAAAATAACGATAAAATTTTTTTGGCCGGCCAGAAAATCTTGAAAATTTAATACAAGGTTTCTTATAAGTTGTTCCTTAACTGATAAAAAAAAATCTAAAATCGTAAGTCACATATTTTTTTTATAAGTGCTCAAAGTTCCAATTTATACGA
This sequence comes from Sipha maydis, assembly GCA_034509805.1. NCBI lineage: Eukaryota > Metazoa > Arthropoda > Insecta > Hemiptera > Aphididae > Sipha > Sipha maydis. Next base: position 261,792 of record JASXSY010001970.1, on the reverse strand, counting down.
AATATGTAAAAATTGCGAAAATTTGCAAGTTATTTTGTAGATAAAAATTCATAAAATTTTTTCTGTTCATACCTAAGGTTCAAAATTTTAACACTAGGTTATCTATAAGCTACTTTACAAAAATCTTTAAAAAAATTTCTACCGGAATTAGAGAAAAAAATTTTATGACTGTTTGAAATTTAAATATTTACGAAATTGCATAAAATAGCGATTTATTCTCAAACGATTTTAAATATTTGTTATAATTAAAAAAGTATAAGTCGCAGATTTTTAAAATTTCTACCAGCTGTTAAGATTGGTATTTCCTTTATGTCATATTTTTTTCAAAATATAATATTGATTTTTAAGCCACTTATAGGCATTTAAAATATTCGATTTGTTTACATTTTATTTTAATAATCGGTGATAAAAAAAATTTGGCTACTACAAAATACTTGAAAATTTAATAGAAGATTCCATAGAAGTAGTTCTTAATGTCATTAAAAAATTATTAAAATCCATAGGCACAATTTTTTTTTATAAGCGTTTGAACAGCGAATATTGACATAAAATTACATGTAAAATATAATATAATGTATAATATTCTAGACTGACAAATGATATCGGTTTTTTTAAAATGCTCTAACTCAAAAACGAAAAACCGCAACAACTTGAAATATTTACCAAATCTTTATATTGACGTTCTCTATACATGGTTATGTTTAAAAAGTATTTTGATGTAATTTGACTTATTTATAGACAATTTAAATTTTCGATTTTTGTAAATTTTTCGTTTCAAAATAAAATATACTTATTACAATATTTATAAATAACATTGTATTATATTCTAGTCAAACATATCATCTCCGTTCAGAATGGTTTTTCGTATACAATTTTACCTATCATTGAATTCAAATTTAACAAATCCATTATAATGACCTATCCTATAAACGAGGTGCACTCCATCCCCAACTGTACCGCAGAGCGAGGCCCTTCCATTTATTTTTTTATTTTTATTTTTTCTAAACTTTGTTTAACGATTAGTCTCGACAATTATTTATAAAGTGGTTTTGATAATCAACCCAAAATTTAGAATGAATGAGATAGTTGACATAAAAGCAATATATGAATTTGAAGTATGTGATGGGAATTTAGAGGAAAGTGTAAGGAAATAAAACCGGGAAAACAGATAGAGGCGTTTGTATATATATATATATATATATATATATATATATATATATATGTATGTATTTTATATATATGTATTTTATATATATATATATATAAATATATAGCGCCATTTATAACCAAGTTCTAAGTTTATAAAAATTTATTATTTTATTATATCTTATACCTTTGATTATTATTAGGCTTCAATTATCTATTCCAAAAAAGTATTAATGCAGTCGAGTCGCGATAATCCGAGGTTAGATACCGCTTAGATATTTTACTATAGATTAACTATAGCTAAAAAATTTTAAGATGGACCACTGATTTATATTATGGAATTTTGTGCTACAGCCGTGGGTATTTTGTGGTATTCTCAATAGCTAACCCATTAAGAGGACGTCTCAGCCGTAATATTTAGCGGTAAAAACAAGTATACGAAAATCAAACGAAACGCTATTAACAAATGGTTTTAGAGCAAAAATACCTAATATGAAATTTATATTATAGAGTACAATATTTAGGAGACAATTTCATGGGCGTTTTTCGAAATATGAATTATTAAAAAAGTTACAGTAGTTTAAAAAATGTAAAAAAAAAGGTTTTTGTGCCTTTTATTATGAATAGTATATTTAAAATAGAACAAAATCCCTATGAGGTTGTCTCCAAAATATTGTTTTCTATAAATCTCATAATTGCTATTTTTTCTCTAAAATCGACTTTTAATGCTGTTTTGTTTGTTTTCCGTAAACATGTTTCCGTTGTTCGATTTAATTTTTCATTGCTCTAATGTGCTGCCACCTGCCTGCCACTTCGACGTCGGCCGCGATTTCTTCCCCACTACTCCATTAGTTGCTGATTATTAATAATTGATAATATAGAATTTATTATCACCACGAGGAATGATTCAAGATAGTTGATAGTACATTCGGTTCATAAGTAATCTGCTGAAAAATATATATTTTAATATTAATTAAGACTAAAATCATTTTTGAAATAATAATTATTATTAAATATAAATATGGATAAAAGTTGTAAGTTGTAAGTATTGATTTATTTATTATTTCTGGATTATTTCAATTGTTTATCATGTGTGTGTATTTTATAAAGTTGTACAGAGAATCAGGGTAAATATGTTTGTCCAAAATGTGGAGCACCGTACTGTTCCTTATTGTGTTATAAGTCTTCAACTCATTTGGAATGTACTGAAAAATTTTATAAAGACTGTATTGAAGAAGAATTAAATATTCAAGATTCAGATGATGCATGCAAAAAAGAAATGATCGATATTCTTAAAAGAGTATATGGAGCAAATTATGAAGGTTCAGGTAAATATTTTAGTACCTTAAAATTAAGTACTTTATTACCATCTATTTTATAATTATAAAAATCAAATTTGCATTATATATAATATATATAATATAAGTTTCCTAAATAAAAAGTAGTGCAATTTATTATACATTTTATTTAGGAAACTTTATGAATTATAATGAATAAATTAAATATAAAATATGCTTAATTAACTGTCTAACAATAAATATTGTTCTAACATTTATTTCAATAGTATTTTTGTTCACAATTATTAAAAATTGCAATTTATTTGTTTAAACAATATAGCATGTTATTTAATTATATTATTATTGTTTGTGGTAAATTGATATTATAATCGATTATCTTTAAATTTAATTATACTGAGTGCATTTTAAGATTTTGGCATATAAATGTAACATGCATTTAACTGTTGTATTTAAACTGGATGGTGGAAAAATAATTAAACATATTATATTACATAGGTAGTGATTCAGATGATGAAGAAATTACAAATCTTGATGAACGTTTGAATGGAATTGATCTAGATGATGCAGAGCAAGTTTGGAGTTCTTTAACGGATTCTGAAAAAGCTGATTTTGAACACCTTGTTAAGTCTGGGGATATCACTAAAATTTTACCCCCATATACTCCTTGGTGGTGTTTACCGTAAGTGAACATTAGTTTTAATAATATTTTTTTTTCTCTAAATATGTATTTCTTCTTAGGATTGAAAAGCAGTTAGTTACTGAAGTTGGAGAAAATATTAATGATAGCGAATTTCCATCTTTATTAAAAAACATTCCAAAATTTTCAATTATTTCAGTAAGTAATTTTGAATTTATAGCATAAAAAAATAAATTAAATAGCCCATTAATTTATTTATATTAATTAAATTAAATGTATTAATATATTTGCAGTTATGTTTTTATAAAAATGTATGAAAAAATATTTTACTTCATTATTTTAGATAATAAGCAAAAAAAAAAAATTTATAATGATTGGTTTAACCATTGTTATATTATTTCTTTTTTTGTGTAAATTCAACGGACCATAGTCGGTAACATAATGTAGGCCTGAATGTGGTCTGTTAGATAAGGAATGTGCAACCATGTTAAGTTAATGTAAGGAATACATAAATAAAAAGTGCCTTTATTTGAATGTTGGAGTTATTTTTTATTTTCTTGTATTATATTTTCTATATATACTAAATAGTTGATCAATGAGATAAAACTTGATGATTAATCTTTATGGTTAATCATTTTAGTTATTTATTTTTGCAGTATGTTTTGCCATTCAGTGTGTTTCACTCTTCAATTTTCTGTTTTTAGTATTTTTTCAATGTTTTTTGTAAGTATTACAAATGTAACATTTTAACTAACTCTTTTTATTTACAAAACCATTTAAAGAAGTATAAAAAAATCCTTTTTTTTTGTGATTTTTTAATATCCTATTGTTAACTTTAGCTAGATAAAAATATCCTTAAAAAGTATCATACTATTTTACTGCATCAAATATGCATAGAAAGCCATTTTAGGTATAATAAAGACAAAAAAAAAATATATGACATGAAGATGCCTTGTATGTAGATATGACATTGGATAGGAAAATGTTTTATGTAATTCTTGTTAGTGTGATATAATGTATCTTGTGTTGAATTTAATTTAAAAACTAAACTGACAAGAATGTATTGCATTGGTTCTGTACTTATTGTAAAGTAATAAATAGCAACAATAAATAAGTAATAACTTAATTATTCATAAATCTGACCTAAATTTTTGTCATTAAAGTTTCTGAATATACTTAATGTTACTCATTATTAGGTGTTCAAAAATTCGATAACATTATGAATATAATAAATAATACAATTAATAATATCCTCTGCTCAGTATTAATGAGTGTATGTGAGTTATTGTCAAATGATTGTCAAGTAATCCTTTTTTTTTTCATGACCATGATCTAGTGTACATTGTGTTACTAACCATGATTTGGTATATAGACACAGCATTTTTCTTTTGGGTTGTAAAACTATTATGTAAGTTTCATTGTTACTTTTTAGATTAGCAATTGGATACAGACATGGGCACAAATAATACTTGAGATTTGGGGGAGGGCTGATATTTTACTACGTACAATATATTGTATAGTAGAATCATTAGTTTCTGTTGAGGTTATAGGCTAAGCCCTCCAACTGTTTCCCTTATTTATGTTTCTGAACACAGATAGTACTTTGAACACATTTTTTTTCAAGATAAATTAAAAAACTGAAGTTAAAATTACATCATGTGTGCATTCAAAAAAATATTTGGTTGTAGAAAAGTAGGTTTCTATATAAATGTAAATATTAATTATAATTAATTTTTTTTTCTTAGAAAAAGCAACCGTCAGTTTGCATTCAATGGAATTTGGTTAACATAATTACTGCATATGTGTTTTTGATACGATACTATAATGGTAAACATAAATCTTATTTGTCAGAATTTATTAATGGTATCTTTAATCTGTCATCAAATCTATCTGTTAATCAAAATTTTGATTCATATGATACAGCTGTTAAATCTGTTGAACTTTGTATTCAAGAGGTAATTAGCATTATTGTATTTATTTTTGTTTGAGAATATTCAATGCTATTGTAATAATTCATAATTTATTTAACATATGTTGTAGCATGAAATGTTCAAAGGTGTTCAAGAAAGTTTTAGATTAATAAAATATGATTTGGATATACTTTTTAACAATGATTTGGATTCAAAATGCAATTACAACATACTATTAGCATTATCTGATATACATAGTTTAATGACTCAGTATAAAAGTAAAAATAATTTACCAAGTATGTTAAAAATAGTTTATATAAATTATTGGATTTTATATTTTTATTTTATTTTTAGAAAATATAGAACAAGGAGAGTTTAATAGAAAATTCCCAGATGCCAAAGCTACTTATTCAATTCATGTTGATATTAAAAAAGCACGTATATTATTGAAAAAAATTGAATACTTATTTTCTTGGGCTGAAAATAATAAATCATAAAAATAAACAGTGCACATTTATTTAAAATTATTAAATTATGTATATTATGTATCTTAATATTACAATTTATTATTAACTTATTGAAAATGTATGAAATAAAATGTTGTCTCACTTTGAGTTGTTGATTACAAATTATGAAAGATATTAACTATGAAAAAAAAAAAATTATCAAATATACATTAATTTTTAATAATAAAAGTATGAATTACATGAATATTAAAAAGGACTCAAAAAACTGAGTAGCAGATGATAAATTGTAATCTAAATTTGACAATTGGCAATTCGAAAAAGAAAAAAAAACAGAACTCTATAATTAATAATGAAGTTAATATATTTTTAATTAATGTTTTTGAGATATTTCTTAAAGTACTAAGTATAAATTAATTGATATTGTATTTACAATTTAAGCTTTATTAACACTTATGACTAGGGCGTGGATTTATATGCATTACAAATCACATGAACATACACTAAGAAATAGCCAAAAATGCACTTAAAAAAGGCATTTTATCATGAAAATATTCTTAACAAATAAAAATTTTTTTTCAAATGTATTCTTTTATTAGACTAATAAATACTAATAAATGATTAGATAATTTATAGTTTTATTAAAATTTTTTTATTTAAAAAAAAATTGGATAAATGCGAAATAAAAGTTTCAGTTACATATTACAAATTATGTACTTGGCAAGCATTGTCTGATGTAATTAAAAAAAATGCGTTTTGCATTGAAACTTGGTCTTTACTTTTGACATTATTAATTAACAGTACCCAATATTTTTATTTATAATTATTTAGTATTTAATAATTTCCAATTATTATGTTAAAAATTATGTATAAATGAATTTCATCGATATTTTAATATTATATTTATTATAAAAATAATTGCTGTTGAGAGTATTCTCGAATGTTAAAATTACAAAGTAATCACAAATGTTCATAAAATTACAACTTATAGCATTGATTACATACTATTTATAATAATAATATGTAATCAATGCTTTTAGATATAATTGTTTTTTTAACATTAGTTAAATAATTTCAGTTATAGGAATTTTGCAGATCTTACTAATTTTGAACATATAGTATTAATTAAAGTTTATTTGAATCATTAAGCGTCGTTTTTGTGTAAATATAGTCTAAAACAAATTTTATATGTGATTTTATTTTGCTTAATCTTCTGCACAATTTAGAAATAAAATTACTGATCAATTATTTTTCGAATTCAATATAAAATTCTAAAATTGATATTTATTCATATTCATTATACTATTCTCTGTGTCCGCAGTATAGTTTGTCAATTTTATAGAATATGTAAATTTGGAAGACATTATGGTTTGCGTTTTAATTGAAGCACAGAACATTTATAACTAGAGAAATTATATTTTATACGATTTTAATTTATGTTGCCTACACTGTGACAAGCTTTCGCGTCATGTATCGATCGAGTCTTGACGACTGTGCGTACCGACCACCATTTTGTAATGCCGACGGCGAACAACACTTTTCGTTCCCGAACCGTTTTGTTGACTTATTATTTCGACTAGTTTCTCAACTCTTGTGTTGTGTTCGTGAATCTTTGACAATTATTTATTAATTATTCATCACATTTATTCATCATTCTTGTTTTTATATAAATTACTTTAAGATAACTACACGTTAATTTGTATTACCGTTTCTGCTTTTGTTCGTGTTACGAATTACCTCATTAGCCATGGGATCAGACGTAAGTATAACGAGTTAAACATAAATTAATACATTATTTGCAGTTGAACGATGGTGATATATATTGTATTTTATGTTTACACTAGAATTTGCGTATGTCAACTATAACTTAGTTTTTTCTGTTCTAGGAACCAGAACAGTATAGAAAGTTATTCATTGGTGGTTTGAACTACACCACAACTAATGACTCCCTTAAAGATTTTTTTGAGCAGTGGGGTGAAATAGTGGATGTTGTTGTCATGAAAGACCCTCAAACTAAAAGGTATTCGTTTGAAATATATATTTGTGATGAGTACTGTTTTAATACTCCCTAAAGTGTGGAATTACTACAATTAAAAGCACATATATATTTTGTAGCTCTCATGATTATTTAAATTATTTTGGATGGCCTTTAAAATTGCCATCACCAACTAACAGTTTCAATTTTATTCTTTACTTTTATTGTAATATAGTTAATGTATTTTTAACAATAACTATGAATCTAATTGTTAATTTTTTTATAGATCTCGAGGATTTGGATTTATTACATACTCTCAATCGTCCATGGTTGACCAAGCCATGTCAAATAGACCTCATAAAATTGATGGTCGTGAAGTAGAAACCAAACGTGCTGTTCCACGTGATGTATGAATCCAGATTTTGCTATAAATACTTAATTTTTTTTTTTATTTATTAAATTTGATTCATTCAATTAATTAATATTTATATTACAGAATATTTCTATTTTAATATCTCTTAATGAAAAATAAATAATTAAATTTGAATTTTAGGATATCGATAAACCTGATATTGCTGCTACAGTTAAAAAAATGTTTGTATCTGGTATTAAAGAACAATCAGAAGCTGATCTTCTTGATTATTTTGGCAAGTTTGGAAATATCACTAATGTTACCATAGTAACTGATAAGGATTCTGGTCAAAGAAAAGGATTTGGATTTATTGAATATGATGACACAGATTCCGTTGACAAAGCTGTTTGTAAGTAACTTTACTATTTCAATTTAAATTATTTTACTGAATTTTCTTGTTTTACATTATTGTATTGTATTTGCATTTATAGTGATTAAAAGTCATCAAGTTGCTGGAGGAAAATTAGATGTTAAGAAAGCTATTAGCCGCAGTGATGGAGGTGGTGGTGGTCGTGGAGGACGAGGTAGTCGTGGTGGTGGAGGAGGTGGTAACAGAAATAACTGGGGAGCCAATCCTCGAAATGATCAATGGGGTGGTGGACACCATAATAGTAACTATAATCTTTATTAATCTGAAATTTATTTTGATAATTTTTATTTATAAGGTATCCAAAATTATTATCAAAGTTGATAATGATTCAACAAAATGCTATTTATGTTAATTTTATTGATTCATTAACAAATAATAAATAATAATAGATCTTGAAATTTTCAAATCTAAATATTGTGAAGTCACTTAATGATTGTTAATAATTTATAATGTTTATAATTTATTAAATCACATATATATATATATATATATATATATATATATATATTTGTAATTATAATTTTTATATTTTTAAATAGTTTATGGAATAAAAAAAATTATAGATTTTCCCCCAATTTTTTTTTTATCATAAAATATTTTCTGTTATTTAAATTATATTTTGTTTTTTAGGATCGAATGGAGGTGGTGGATATGGAAATTCTGGAATGGGTGGAGGTTATGGATCTGGTGGAGGAGGATATGGTGGCAATGCAGGTGGATACAATTCTAATGCTGGTGGAGCATGGCAAGGAGGTGGTGCTCCTCAAAGTTGGGGCAACAATAATCCAGCCTGGGGCAATCAAGGTGGTGGTGGTGGAGATGGTTGGGGAAATTCGCAACCAAGTAGGGCCTTGGGAAGACAAAACAGTTTGTTATGCTACTATTATTCAAATTTCTGTATTCTTTAATTTAATATTGAATTTTAGGTAACAATTGGGGAGGCCCTAACCAAAGTTATGGTGGTGGCGGTGGTCCAATGAGATCAAATTATACCTCTAATAATCGTTCTACACCTTATGGAAACCCAGGTAGTTGTATTTATTTCATACCTATAATGATTAGTTTTTGCTATTTTGATTAATTATTTATTGTTTTCATTCATTAACCAATCAATTTATGTTTTAGGAGCTGGTAATATTAATACTGGTAATGCTGGTGGCTATGGTCAAAATCCTGGTCGGAGATATTAAACATATTTTTCACTTAAAAGGTATTCAAAGTTTATGTATTATCATGTATATATAGATATTGCATCCCAATATATTTTCTGATATATAACAATACTATATTGAATTAATTTTAGGATTTTAATTAAAAATGGTTTTTTTTATTTTTGATAATTGTTAGGCAGGATCCGAGGAGGCAGTCTGTTAGGCAGTAAAAAACAAAAATAGGAAACCCATACCGGTTATTTCTATGTATTATTTTAAACCGCTCATGAGTTGGGTTTTAATGACACAAGAACCAGTCATTTGAAAAACATTCTCATCCTCGTCTACTGCACATTCAGTTTATTTAATTATCTAATAAGTACAATGACGTGTTTTGTATTGGTAATATACTTTTTATATTTCTCAACTATATTTTTTCTTTTGTATTTTTATTTGAAGCTTTACCTAAGTATTTGACGTCTTTTCATCAATTTTGTATGAGGAAATTGTGTTCACAATTTTATATTAAGACAGTAAATTAGGAATTAGGTTACTTGATAATTAATATTATACATATTTTCATTACTATAAGTTAAAATATTGTTTATTATTCAGTTTACTTTTGCGTCATATAAAATTGAATTAAAGATTATAAGTTTTTATTTTTTTCCCCTTATTGTTTTGAATTCAAGACTATTGTTCTATATAATTTTTCCTGCAATAGTAATGTTAATAATATTTTTATTATAATAAACTTTACAAAAATTAATTAAATTATATTTATACATATTGGGCATTTGTATAGAATGAAGTTGGGTAACTAACCCTAATTTATTCAATTTATGTATCAACATTACATTTTTATTATATCAGTGTGTGTTTTTGGTATTAAATATGCTTGTGTGGTATGAATACAACTATTAATAAATATATTCTGATTTGATTTAAATAGTATTTGGTTTTTATAACAACATTTAAACAAGAAAATTTAATGTTTTAATAATTATTGGAAGCAAATGTGTTAAATTTGTTTTTGGTCTATTTACATTTTGTAAACGAAAAACCCAAAAAATGTTATATGTAGATAATATTTCTAATTTCTCTTTTATAAGTAAGGTGTTACATTATTAATATCTTATTAGTCAATAAATTATTTGTGTATCTGTATACATATTTATAATATATAAATACTGTATATTTTCTTATGGTATCCTTGGCATTTTTCGTCTTTTTAAGGATACTCATTATATAAATATTAAGTGACAAATGGATTTGGTAGGTATAAATGTGAAAATTCAAAGTAGTTTTCAGTTGCATAGCGTTTTGAATAATGGCAAAAGGTATTTTACAATTTAGTTTAAGTTAATAGATAATTATTACTATTTTATTTATACCAGAACTTAATATTTTGTTTTGTGAATTTTATAATTCTGTAATTTTAATTTTACTAAGATATTTGTTAAGTAGTTAAGACAATTGAAAGAAAAACTATTTTTAAGTTTATTTATACTATTCATGCATTGAAATTATGAAGCAAAATTTATACTATTGAATCAAGTAAAAAAAAGAATCGCATTTTTCTGTTAAATTTTTTTTTTATGCTGCAAATGTTGCCTTTATTCTGTTAGTTAAATAGTTAAATTTAGTGACTATCATTATAACTATTAAGTCTTGTATTTTAATATACTAATTTTTTTGGTAAGCATTTCATCACAATAATTGAATACTATGAATATATCCAATTGAGTTTTAATTATTAACATTTTATGTGCAAGTTATTGAAAATAGAAATTGAATTTTAATTTGTTAAGTGTAGGTTTATTAAATATGGTCCATAGGAATGTTAGCCTTATGCTTAGGGCTTATGCTGTCGGAAAATGCATTTAAAGCTTTCGTCATCCACATAGGTGATTCAATTTAGGGCAGCAAACCTCGATTGTGAATCGTAGGTAGGTCATCCATACACTAAAGGTAAACTGTTTAATTTTCCTGTAGGGTTATTATAAATGCTTATTTTTCTTACCAGAATGGATTCATACTTAGCAACAAATTTTGGCATTATTTCACCTCACAAATCATAAATCTCTTAAGATACTTAAACTAGGTAGAAATTAATTAATATAAAGTATATGTTTAAAGTTGTTGATATAACTTCAGTCAACCTGAATCCTCCAAAATTTGTTGCAAAATAGGGGATCTAAGGAAATTCTACAATTTATTTATAGAATTATTTTTAATTTACCTATATAAACTTATGTTTTTTTTTATCAGGTTCAACAATATGAATAATATGACAAATCAGTATTGTGCATTCATCGTGTTTGATCATTTTATATGTATGACGAATACAAGAGAAGTAAGGGTTTATTTTTATTTTTCGATGAAATGTGGATATGTTAAATTTTACTTGAATTTAGTATTTTTTACTGAATATAATTTTCCTGTAACAGTTAAAATATTATACCATTTTTACAATTTATATATGTTGTGGATCCCGAAAACTTAGTTTTAGAGATATAATTTCATAGACTTACATGCAAAATATATTAAAGGCATTATAATTAAAAACTGTAATATAATATTTGATTTCTATTTTTCTGTACTATTTTCCTTCGGGGCATTAAAAAAATAAATAAAGTAATGCATTAAAGTAGTTAAATTTTTCTGAAATTCCATATTTTTAAAAGAAAATATTATATTCCTACAAAATTGTGGACTGCTATTTTTAGTCAGGAATGTAGTTTTTTTGAGTTACTTTCATCTCTTAATTATATGTTGGTTGAAATGAATTGAATTGTGTAATTTTTAATTCGTGGTGTATACATACATTATACATTATTGAATTAATATTTAAGTATAAGTTTGAGAAATATCACATCTTCCAAAACTTTAATTGAAATATTTTGTAATGCTTAACTACTACTGGACATCATAGTATTAAACTTCACCAATATGCCCACTATTTAACCTATTTTTAGAATTATTATAAAACACTAAAAAATTATTTATGAAGCATTATATACGTGGTCAATATCTGAAAAAATTAATAACTTTATCTATGGTTTTCTGTAGTATCAGTTCATGTATCCACAACATATACACCATATATTTGAAAGTAAATTATGCTAACACCTTTATGATATTTATATTATAGTATAAATTTAGTGCATATTGTTTCATTATTAATTATTTTTAATTATTTTTCTATCAATAGTGTAAAAGTAAAATGCCAGTTTGAGTCACAATCATTTTCACATTAAAGTGATTACCAAACCTAAGTCACACTACACAGAGGAACTTGAGGCCTTAAGTTCTTTATGTTTGGGAAGCTTGAAATAGAAACATCAAATGGTATGGATACACCAGTTATGATTTGCAAATCCAATGTAAACATTTTTGGAAGTAAGAAGGAAACATAAACGGTGTAATATAAATGCATTGATGGATTCATGTTATGTTTTTATTAAAATAAAACAAACAGTTTTTAAATTTTTTTTAAAGCATCAAATTAATCTTGGTACAAGTGGATATACAATAGATAATAAAGAATATATAATTTATTATTTAAAATAACAATTATAGAGAGAGAAAAAGAAGCACTTATATTTTATACTTTTAACTTAAATGCATTTTCACTAGTAAAACACTTTAGAAAAAGCAAAAAATAGTTAAGAGAATTGTAGGTGTTAAACAAAAGTCTGTAGTTATTCTAAAGTGTACTGTATAATTTGTTTTTTCCTTGAATTTAATGAGACCCGTAGGTAAATCTTAGGTTTAAATTGAAAATACTTAAAAACCATTAAAAAATACACTTCAAATACTATTTTTATGAAAAACATCAATATAAATTGATAGTCCATGAGTATAATGCAATGGTTTTGGCACAAAAAAATGTGCGGGACCCAAAGAAATGATGGGAATATTTGTATGATAAGTACTTGCATCAAATAAAGAAAATCAAATGAGTAGTATTAAATAAGCCTTGTTTGTTTATGAAATTGTATATTTTGTCTTATTGATACAATTGAATGTGGAACTGGATATACATTTGATTCATGTTCTACTTATTCAAATGATAATATTTTTATTTTGCATGTTTTATGGTTCTATATTTTATGTGCATATTTTTTGGATTTTAAGAATATTAATATATTTGGTAGTTTTTAGAACTTGTTTAAAAACAATTTAAATTTATGAGTAGATAAATGATAAATTATTAACCTATTTAATTGTCCCAAATCTTTTTGATTTAAATTTGATCAAATTAAAAAACGATACTTTCCTGTTATACGAGACTATCTGCCTTATCTTTAAAAAAATGTTTAATATATAATATGGCCCTATGTAAGTATTGTGGGGATGACCCACAAAAAAAATGAAATAATGAAAAGATTTAAATACCTAGTAATCACATGGTTTATTTACGGTTTAATAATAATAATAAAATTAAAAATAAACAAATTATCATAAAGGAGGAAATTGGATTTTTATTGCTTTTAAAATTTCAGTGAATTTACTTTCTTTTACATTTTGACTCCACATGAATTCAGCTAAATATGATTTTAGATTATGTCACGATGTTTTTTGTTCTACGATGTTTTTTGTTCTGCCATTTTGTTGATCCCCAGAGACGTTCTACATTTTGAGTATATGCTCCAGTTTGAGGATCTACAAAGTTTTTGTTGTGGTTTACTGTTAAATGTTTATAACCAGCTTTTTCAAGTTCGCTAGAGTTGTATGCCCTCCAACAATCTGAATACTTTTTTGTTCCCTTTTTTATATTTAACGATATTGAATTCAGAAGAGTAGACATAGTTCAATCAGGAACCTGAACCAAAAAACATTCCTTGGTTTCACGACATAGCCCTCCAAAAATCCATTGTTGCGGAAGTACTCTGCCTGCAATAATTTTGCACTTCGAAAATAAGCTTTTGTTTATTTCGACAATTTTACCACGTTAAACCACAAAAACTAATAATAAAGATAATTCAGCATGGATATCGTTCATATATTGTGGTAGTCTTAGATAACAGGATTGTGATGTTATCAAAAAACAAGGTAGTCTCGTATAACAGGAAAGTACCAAAAAAACATTAGGCCGTTTGCACACAGTCCGATAAAATCGGACGATATTATCGGTGATTGTGTCGGATACACCGATAATACGTTATTTTAAATCAATCGTTTATGCGAAAATAATTTAAAAAATTTTGTTCATCATCAAAAAGTTTTTCAAATAACGTGTAAAAAACACCTGCGTATCTTGCTGTTAAAATAGGGTGCACCCAAAAAGTCCTCGCGTTTTTTGATAGTTTTAGTTCACGTTTTTGTTTTATGGGTAATACAGCTAAGAGGGCGATTTTCTGTTTAGAATTCATTTTAAATTATTAAACGCTAGAAATGGTAACGAATTTCTGACAGATACAAGCCCAAAAACCGTAATAATGATTTTTATTCTTTTATCGGACCGATAATTTTGACTAATGTGCAAAATAGATCCGATATTATTATCGTTATCTATTATATCGTCCGATATTATCGGACTGTGTGCAAACAGCCTTACTGTATAGGTGTATTCCAACACGCGGTCAAACTATCATAAAACTAGCGGGAGCATGCGCAGTTTAATTTTTCCGTTCCAACACACCCTTAACGCAAACTCCAACTATCAGACGGTTGTTCTAATCTATGGTTGTTCCAACACGTCCTAGGCTAGTTTTAGGATTGGTTGTTGACTATCAAAACAGTCCGCGGATTCCGACGGGGACTTATAGTCAGAGAAAATATTATTACTATTATTCGTGTTTGAATTTTCATGTATCGTTTATCAACCATTTATTTTTGTTTCACGACGGACTAGTTTAAATATAATACTCATGTTATTATTATTATTATATAATTGTGTTTATATATCTTAAACATTTAATTAATTCCAATCCGTCGTCAGATGAAGAACTAGACATCCAAATCGTCAATATCTCTCATTTTGTTTTTATTTATAGCAAATAATATAATATAATAATATTTAATAATTAATATATTAATAACAACAACACAAAACCGACAGAGCTCAAAGTCCGTGATCAATTCACATGAACGCATGCGCAGTAAATCACGGATCAGTCGGCAACTAATCCCAAATTCCTTGTTGGAACAAACCTTATATCACTTATATTGTAAATTATTAGACTTCAAAGATATTAAATACTTATAAATTATAATATATTTTTATTACTATGGTTAAAATTAACTTTTTTTTTTAACAAATGCATATTTTGTACAAATTTGGTAATTTTAAGTGCATAAATGCATATATAATAATCATTTTAAATTCTGAATCCTATTAATAACCAATTAAATCATTTGAATGTATTATAATAAATAATATTTGAACTGATTAATGGTTATATTATCGAATAATATGATGTTCTAACTATTAATAGAAAAATTTCAACTTCGGGTTAGATAGCTCCTAAACAGTTGACAAATAAATTAAACAAAAGGGGGATTGGGTGTTGCTTTTTTACTAGCTATGGCATGGAATTGTTTTCTTCAAGTTGTTGAACTTTCAAGTTCAAGAGAAGTTGAATCCATAAATTTAAATTTCAAAATCTAAAAGATACATTACTTTATGAGGCAGTTTGTCCCTATTTTTAACTATGGTGGTGGGTGTGGGGTGGTTTATATATTTACACCGTAGCTAGTAAATCTTAAGAATTTATAAATTAAATGACATCCGATCTGTAGATACTATGATATATAGGATACTATGATGCGATAGAGCAATTCGCCTATCAATGCATGTCTTATCATATCAAGTATACATTGACATTAACATCTATTTCGCACACATGATGAAGCTTAACGCCTTTCAGTGTTTAAAAACGATTATACAGCATGCAAATACAATTTTTAAACATTTTAAGATAATTACTTAAATTACCAATAAAGCCGTGAAACATCTTTTAGATTTTGAGTGAAACGAGGAAACTATTGATTTTACCATGATGTGTGTTTTTTTTTATTCGAATTTTTATTTTCATTATAACTCGAAAAATATTGATTTTTTTAAAAGAATTGAAATTTTGACACATTATATTTAAGGCAACTATTTAGAGATGGTTTGAATTTTGGATGGTTTTGAATTTTTTTGTGCTATTTACAGTTATTAGAAATTTTCGAGTTTATGATGGTTAAATTCACAATAAATTATTCTCTCATGTGGTCGGTCATTATTTTAATCTAACTTTTTGGGTGGTGGTGTAAACAAATTTGTATACTTTACTCTACTAAATGAAATACAAGACGGCGCCACTGTATACTGTACAAGTATACATTAAAATAAATAAAATTACCGAAAAATACTAAAAAATGCTCTTGAGAAAACATTGAAAAATGCAAAATAAAAGTTTCGGCTTTGAAACGTCAGTTATGTATTACAGGTTATGTACTTGTAAAGCATTGTCTAAGGTCTTTAAAAAAAAAAAAAAATGCGTTTGCATTGAAATCTGGGCCGTAATTGATAAATGCAAGTTCAATCGCACAATTAGCGGTAATACACCTTTAGTTCACAGACGTCGACCGCTCGAACACGTAACTACTCTTCATGACGACAATGTCACTATTGACACTTCGAAGGCAGCGCTATCTAAAGAAGTTTGCAGTAAATGGGTTCGGTTACAGAATAGACTAAATTTAGCCTATTCTGTGGTTCGGTGCCGATACACGATAACATTAATTAAATATACATGTACAATATATATACTGGGTTGCATGAAACTTTACGCATTATCGGTTCTGTAAAATTAAAAACTGTTTAGTAAAATTATTTTTATCAAAAATAAAGTTATCGAACCGATAGTAATTAGTCAGATTTTTGTTCTTTAAAATTTACATCATGGTTTGTCTTGTTATCATAAAAATATACAATAATTATGTTATCACATAAAAACAAATGTGATTATGGATTTTAAATAATTTTTTTTGATGAATGTCTTAATCTTAATCCATGTTTTTAACTTTGATATAATTTATTTTAAAAATAATGTCATTGTCATCTTTGTTTTCGGGTGCGTTCGACATGGGCGCTTTGAACGCTTTAAGCGCTTCCGCGTCGTTCGTCTTGGCGCTTTGAAACGCTCAGACTACAACCGTGACATCACGGAAAATAGGTGGTACGTCATGAGTTGACGCTCACGGTTGCTTAACAAATCGAGGTAGTGCAGTGAAAGCGTGAGCGCTATTTCCCAAGACGAACGCTCAAATGTAAAATGATAAGAGATAACAAGATTAATTTGCCGATAACCGTAAACTGTTTCACTTTCACGACTATTAATACATTTTTAATATATTACATTTTTTAGCTTTATTTGTTTATACATTTTTATACTTTTATTCAAAATGTTTGAACCAGGCTATCATCGTCACTTTCCTCAGACGATGAGGAAAATATGATATCTCCTACTTGTTGTATAGCTAGTACTAGTAAATTGCGTTTATCCATTTTTAAATTAAGTCAACACTTGGAAAAATTTTAAAAAAATCGTAAATTCAAAAACAAAAATAAATAAATAAAATCTGATAACCGGCGTAGTGATCTGATAACGTCGCAACGCTCACACAACCAATATTCGCGTTCGTCTAGAGGCCTACCAGGACCTGGTCCTGTGAGCGCATTAGTCTAAACCAGTGATTCCCAACTCAGCAATCAGTATGGACCACTTATATACACTTTTCACCGTCACGGACCACAAACCTGATTTTAATTCCCCCTCCCCTTTATATCACTTATTTTTTATGGTCTTATAGTTTATAATTTCTAGGTACAAAATAAAATCAGAAATACAGTATATGTCGTGGAAAAATTTTTCAACTTATTTATTTAAAAATTAAATTTAATAAAAAATGGTGATACAAATTCAAATTTTATATTTTATGAAATTATATTAATTTATTCAATGAGCATTTACCAAATTTAATATATTCATCATTGTATTTTCTTTTTGGTGGCATTTTTAATAGTAATATTATACAAACGATTAAACGTTAATTAATCAAACAACGCATAAAAAAATACTTTCTTTACAAATTTGCATAGTATACTAACTTACGATATGACAAATAAATATAATATGAGTAAAAGAATAATAGATAAAATTCTAATGAAGATAAAATAGGAAACGAGTAGATAATACCATTGATTATATACTATATACATAACATATTATCGACAGATTATGAGACATAATATCTATAATAATAGTATAGTAATATAGTGAAAAAACTAGATAAATATTTATCATAATATATAAGGTATACGTATACCTTATATAGATATAAGCTAGAGAAAAAGTTTTGGATTTTGCAGAATCGTATGAGCTTGCAGTAATCAATACATATTTTAGGAAAAGAGAAGAGCATTATATAACATACAATAGTGGAAGAAATAGGTCGCAGATTGATTATTTTATGTGGAGGAGAGACAATATAAAGAGTAAAGGATTGTAAAGTAATTCCTGGAGAGAGTGTAATAACACAACATAGGTTGATGATAATGGAAGTATGGTGTAGTGGAAAAAAGATGAACAAAAGAAGGAATACAGGGAAGCAGATCAGAATTAGGTGGTGGAAATTAATAGGAAACAAAGAGAAGGAGTTTATAAAGAAATTAAAAGAAAAAGCTGTGTGGAATGTTGAGGGAGATATAAATGAGGTTTGGAGAAGGATGGTCACTTGTGTTAAGAACATAGCAAAAGAGGTTGTTGATGAAACCAAAAGTAGTTTACCAGAAGACAAGGAAACGTGGTGGTGGGATGAGGAGATTCAGAGAGTAGTAGCGAGTAAGAAAAAGCAATTTAAGGTATGGCAGAAAAGTAGGAAGAGGGAAGATTGGATAGAGTATAAAAATGTATGTAAAATAGTGAAAAGTGCGGTAAGCAAAGCAAAGCTTAATAGGTATGATGAGTTATATGAAAAAACTAGATAAATATTTATCATAATATATAAGGTATACGTATACCTTATATAGATATAAGCTGGAGAAAAAGTTTTGGATTTTGCAGAATCGTATGAGCTTGCAGTAATCAATACATATTTTAGGAAAAGAGAAGAGCATTATATAACATACAATAGTGGAAGAAATAGGTCGCAGATTGATTATTTTATGTGGAGGAGAGACAATATAAAGAGTAAAGGATTGTAAAGTAATTCCTGGAGAGAGTGTAATAACACAACATAGGTTGATGATAATGGAAGTATGGTGTAGTGGAAAAAAGATGAACAAAAGAAGGAATACAGGGAAGCAGATCAGAATTAGGTGGTGGAAATTAATAGGAAACAAAGAGAAGGAGTTTATAAAGAAATTAAAAGAAAAAGCTGTGTGGAATGTTGAGGGAGATATAAATGAGGTTTGGAGAAGGATGGTCACTTGTGTTAAGAACATAGCAAAAGAGGTTGTTGATGAAACCAAAAGTAGTTTACCAGAAGACAAGGAAACGTGGTGGTGGGATGAGGAGATTCAGAGAGTAGTAGCGAGTAAGAAAAAGCAATTTAAGGTATGGCAGAAAAGTAGGAAGAGGGAAGATTGGATAGAGTATAAAAATGTATGTAAAATAGTGAAAAGTGCGGTAAGCAAAGCAAAGCTTAATAGGTATGATGAGTTATATGAGCGGCTAGGAACACAGGAAGGAGAAAAAGAAATTTATAGACTGGCGAAGGTGAGAGAAAAGCGATCCAAGGATTTCCAAGATGTCTGGTGTATAAAAAATGAGGATAAGAGAGTTTTAACAAATGATGAGGATGTGAAAAAAAGATGGAAAGAATATTTTGAGATTTTACTGAACGAGGAATATCCAAAAGAAGCTTTAGAGAGTATGTCATGGAATGAAGGATTAATTGGTCTAGTGGGCGAGGAGGAAGTGAGAGATGCGATGAAGGCGATGAAAAAGAAAAAAGCGGTAGGACCAGATGGAGTACCTGTAGAGGTGTGGAAAATGTTAGGAGATGTAAGCATTGGGTGGTTGAAAAATCTTTTTAATAAGGTACTTATAGAAGGAAAAATGCCAGAAGATTGGAGAAAGAGTTTTATTGTACCAATTTTTAAAGGAAAAGGAGACATACAAGAATGTGGGAACTATAGAGGAATAAAGCTCATGAGTCATAGTAGGAAGATCTGGGAAAAGATTATAGAGAAGAGGATAAGAAGTGAGACGTCGATATCAGAAAACCAGTTTGGTTTTATGCCAGGAAAATCGACAATGGAGCCATTATTTTGTGTTAGGCAATTATTAGAGAAGTACAGAGAAAAGAATAAAAAACTATGCATGGTGTTTATAGATTTAGAAAAGGCGTATGACAGGGTGCCAAGAGAAGTTTTAAGGTGGGCATTAATGAGAAAAAATGTACCAAAAATGTATGTTAATTTGATCCAGGATATGTATGAAGGGTCGAGTACTAGTGTCAAGAGTCAGTGTGGAGTATCAGAAGGTTTCAGTATAGGAGTAGGTGTGCACCAGGGGTCAGCTCTAAGCCCCTACCTGTTCTCAGTGGTAATGGATGAGGTTTCAAAGGAGATACAGGGTGAGATACCATGGTGTATGATGTTTGCGGATGATATAGTTCTGATAGGAGAAAACCTAGAAGTCGTCAATAATAGGTTAAATGAGTGGAGGTTAGCCCTCGAAGAAAAGGGATTGAGAATTAGTAGAAATAAAACTGAGTATATTGAGTATGATTTTGGACAAAGAGACCAAGAAGTTGAAGGAATGAGGAGACAACTGACAATAGATGGTGATGTGATAGGTGAAGTTGAGAGCTTTAAATATTTAGGATCTTTTGTTCAAAAGGACGGGGGCTTTGACATTGATGTAAAACATAGGATTAAGTGCGAGTGGATGAAATGGAGAGAAACATCGGGCGTGTTATGCGATAAGAGAATTCCAATTAGGCTGAAAGGTAAATTTTATAAGTGTAGTGAGACCAACTATGCTGTATGGTTCAGAGTGTTGGGCGGTTAACAGGAGAATAGAACAAAGTATGAGTGTCGCGGAAATGAGAATGCTTAGATGGTTGAGTGGAGTGACAAGAGAAGATAGAATAAGGAATGAATACGTGAGTGGTAGTGTTGGTGTAGCGCCAATTGTGGACAAGATGAGAGAAAATAGGCTGAGATGGTTTGGGCATGTGATGAGGCGAGAGGAAACGAATGCAGTAAGAGTGGTTATGATGATGGACGTTGAAGGGAAAAGAGGAAGAGGAAGACCAAAAAAGAGATGGTTGGAGACTTTGGAGAATGACATGAGGGCTGTCGGTGTGTGCAGAGGAGATGTGATTGACCGAGTAAAGTGGAGGTGTAGGACAAGGGTGGCCGACCCCAAATTATTGGGAGGAAGGCGAAGTAGAAGAAGAAGAAGAAGACGCTACCCGTATGACCGAATGTTATTTATATCCGTACATAAATTGTCATCGGTCGCGAAAGTGTTAGCCCTAAGCCGTTAATAACAAAAAATATAAAGTATAATTTGGCTCATTTTTTAAATTAAAATTTTTTCATTCGCGGAGCACTTGAGATGAGTCCACGGACCACCAGTGGTCTGCGGATCACCAGTTGGGAACCACTGATCTAAACGAACGGTTCAAAGCGTTTACGATAAGCGTAAGCACTGTAAGTGAATAAGCGCCCATGTCGAACGCACCCTTCATCTGATGACTCTGATCAAAATATGATTATAGACATTTTAATTCGTCTACCTAGATTATTCGACTTCCTTTAATTTATACAGACAGGTAATTGTAATAAATTAATAATTAATAATTATTCAGTGAAAATAATTTAGAAGAATTCATAATACACAGTTCATAATCTTTGATAAAAATTATGTATACCCAACCAGAAACCAGGTAAAATTGTATACCGTTTCCAAAGTTATTGGTTTTAACCTCATTAATATAAAATCTTTGAATATTTTCATGCAACGTTATTTATTCAATAACTTGAATTATATAAAACCGATAACTTTATCCTGTCAACAGTCTACTGAACTGTTTTCATGCAACCTGGCATAATGATTAATTTAAACAATGACGATAAGTAATGATAATCAAAAATATCTTAAGGAAGCGAGTCATTAAATGATTCAAATTATGGAATAGTTCCTTTTGTGGTCTAGGAACGAAATATCCCATCTATAGATAAGTATCACTACATGGTTTTGTGAAAAAAATGTTTATATCAAGGTATAATCCACTATTTGGTTTTTTTTTTTCCAATTACTTTTCCGTTATATCCATAGAACATTAGGTAATATTTATTATTATTCTGTGGTCACACTGATCTATAGTTTCATTCGCTTGTAGTTATTTTCGCTTGTTGTACATTTTAGGCGTCACTGTTTGCCTTAGCGTCAGCGGTCATCTTATCACAATTCTACGCCCGTCGGGCAACCTGTATGGCTTAATATTTGGCTGATAATATCATGTACTTCGTGCGGTTTGAAGTCTTCGTTTCGTATTTTCTTGGTATTTTCGTAGCCCATTAACACCAGTTGTTTTCTTTGGGTACACGTTGTACGAACAATTTTAAGTCGGAGCTAATTAGTTGTTAATACATTTTTATTATTGATGTTTGATAATAACTTCTGTTTAAACATTGCATAACACTTGTTACTATTTGGAGTCTTCCCGTCTTAACTGTCACATTACTCACAATATTTTTAATTTTTTTATTGAAATTTCTTGATATACTATAAAATGAGTGTATCGGTAAGAATATAATTTCGGTATATTACTATTGTAATTAATATTTTTTGTTTGATTTTTTCTATTATATTTTTAACAGGGTGAAAATACTACTGAAGAACTAGAACAGTTCAGAAAATTATTCATAGGTGGACTTAATTACACAACTACAAATGATTCGTTGAAAGAATTTTTTGAAAAATGGGGTGAAATTGTTGATGTAGTTGTTATGAAAGATCCGGTAACTAAAAGGTGAGAATAACTCAATAAAAATTACTATTGCCACTATTAATCTGGATATGTATTTATATTGAATACAATTCCAATAGAAAATAATTATTTATTTATTTGTATTCATACTGAACTTTTTTAATATTTAATTATTTAAATGGTTATTTTATTACTTAGTTAAGCATAATTGTAAAATTTACATTTTCATATAGAAATGTGAATATTTTTAGGAATTGATAAATATCATTATCTTACATTTGAAAAATATTTTAAAAAAAAAGTATCTTTTTTTTTTGTTGTCTGAAATATAAATAAATTATGATGAAGTATTTATTTACCTAATTACTAATTTAAAAATCTTTTATGAATCAATTGAGTAAAATAATTTTTATCAAAAACAAAATCACAAAAGATCTATCAAATATTTTGGCAGTTTTCTTACTTTTATAGTACTTACTTACAATACTTACTACTTATAAGGTTAAATTATTTTTTTTGCCAAACCACAAAATATTTTCCAGCAAAGACTGATTTTTTAGTCAATCTCATACATTTATATACTCCACTGTATAACTATTAAGTTATTGTTTTTATTTATTTTAATAGAAATTCTTTGTGAATATTTAAAATTTAGATCACGAGGTTTTGGTTTTATTACATACTCAAAATCGTCAATGGTTGATGATGCTATGGCGAATAGACCACATAAAATTGATGGCCGTGAAGTAGAAACAAAACGTGCTGTTCCACGTGATGTATGAATCCAGATTTTGCTATAAATACTTAATTTTTTTTTTATTTATTAAATTTGATTAATAATTCAATTCAAAATTAATCTATTTTATAATCAATTGCATTTTATTAATTGGTGTTTAAATATAGGATATTGATAAACCTGATATAGCATGGACTGTAAAAAAAATGTTTGTATCTGGAATTAAAGAACAAACAGAGGAAGAACTGCGAGAATATTTTGGTCAGTATGGTAATATACTTAACTTACAAATTGTAACTGACAAAGAAACTGGGCAGCGTAAAGGTTTTGGATTCATTGAATTTGATGACTCCGATGCTGTTGACAAAGCTGTTTGTAAGTATTATATCATAATTTTGTTATAAAAAGTAATTAACAAAATTAATTTATAGTGATAAAAAGCCATGAAGTTTCGGGTAATAAATTAGAAGTTAAGAAAGCTGTGAGTAAAGATGTAGCTTCAGCAGCTAGAGGTCATAGAGGTGGTCGTGGTGTTGGTAGTGGAAGAGGACAAACTTGGAGAGGACCTAGCAATAACTGGGGAGGTATGTTTATTACATTAATTACTCAATATTTATAATAAATAGCTAATTTATAATTTTAAAAAATATTAATATTCAATGTGACTTAATTAGTTCTTAAAAATTATAATAAACTGATAATTATAAATTAACTAACATTAATTTTTATGTTTAATTTCAGGTAATAACTTTGGTGGTTATGGTGGTGGAAGCAGTGGTGGTTGGGCTCAAGGTGGTCCTCAAGGTTGGAATAATGTTTGGGGTCAATCTAACCAAGGAGGTTGGGGTAATGGAGGTATCTTAATTGTTTATAATTAATATTAACATATTTTTATATTGAAATCTAATTGATTTTATACATTTGATTTGTAGGAGGAAATTGGGGAGGAAGTCAAAGTGGATATGGTGGAGGACCAATGCGAGGAAATTTTGGTAACAACAGGGCTGTGCCATACCACACAGGTCGCAGTAATATTTTTAGTTTTATTCCTTTTTTCTATTTTAATTTTTTATCCATAAATTGTTTTACTTTACTTAAGAACAGCACAATCAGTATTTAAGTTTAGTTTGTTAAGTATTACATTTTAATGTTTTTAGGAGGTGGGGGTAATTTTCATCAAAACTCAAGAGGACGATATTAAAGTAAGTATTATAAACTTCATATTGAAATTAATTTCAAATTTATTAAACATAATTATTAGCTCGAGTAAAATTTATAATGAGGTTTTTTGTGATTTTCATGCATAATGATTAGTTTTTTTTATCTTGTTAGGCAGGTTGCTGAAACGAGGCTGGTAGGAATCAATAACCATCAAATTTATCTTCTTCAACTTTTGGGTATTGACTATTCAAATGATGGGTTTTTCAAACAAAACTATCTGCTCTTCAAATGTTGATACTTAATGCCATTTAAAAATCACTAATTTATGATAGTACAATATTTGTTTTTCATGTTCGTTATGATTTAAAATTTAGGTGAAATAAGTTAAAAACATTTTATATACCTATATCTATACATACATATATATTTTTTATATAATTCATTATTGTTTTATTCCAATATAATTTTTTAATTGATTTTACTGATTGATTGCAATTTAATGCATTTTAATGATGTATAATTTTTGTGTAATTATATATTATTATATTAATAAAATAAAAATTACCCCTACCTATTCAGGGACCTTTATGCAATTGTTGTTGACTCAATATTTTTTAATGGTTATAATACAATTTTTAATTGAAGAAATATTTTCTATTTTGTAATGCTATTTATAGTAGGCATAATTTCTACTATAATGGATTAAAAATCGTAAGTAGTATGTTGTTATATTCTAAAATTCTGTTATAGTTTATTAACGGCATTATATTCTAGTATGTTTTATTCTAATCGTATAAAAGTGAAATCTCTATTTATATAATCCAACAGATCTTTATAATTTACTCCTTTTCTTATTTACTGAATTAGTATAAACATTCAAGTAATCAAATTATAAATTCCTTGGATCTCAATGAATATTTTTTCTGGTTCCATTGCTTTATTTTATATAGAGATTTCACTATTTGAATCGATGATTATAGATTGTGGGTACAAGATAAGTTAGGCATTTAATTCAGACCAACATTATTGAGACTCCTATCATCAGCATAGGACTTAGGTCCCTGGTTCAGAGATAGTAAGTGTTTTAGGTAGGTTGGCAATTTATAAATTATTAATATTCATTTTTAGTTAATACTAAAAACAAGTAATACGATGTATAATCAAAGATAGTTTGTGTATATTTTATAAGTAAAATGGTAATAAATTGATGTGCAATTTGAGAATTTGATTAATATAATAATTGGTTATAGTCAAGTTAAAAGTATAATATTTCTTATTTTGTTAATATTTTTTTTTTAAATATTCATTAATATTTAAGATAATTGTACATCAATTTTACATATTTTCATATTTAGCCAATAATTAAACTTAAATGTATGATAATTATACTGCTTTAATATTAATATTATTATATTTTTGTTAGAATCTGTTTAGACTCGAACTTCAAAAAGGACTATGAATTATTGCTTTTAATGATGATGAAGTTATATTAGGTAATAATTTATATTATTTTAATCAATTGATTAAAAGTTAATTTAATAATTAAAATAAAATAATGTATTTATTTATTTAAATTCATATTTTTAGTGGTTATGGAATAATGGATTGATGAATTTAAAAATTACTGAAATGTAATATTTCAATGTCATAATATGAATTAATGATGGTTAGTATAATTTTGTATTTATATTTAAAATCAGTCAATTTTTCTTTTAATTATCTAAAATAATTGTAGTGAACCGATTTCTTTAGGTCGGAATTTATAAAGCAAAGACTTAGTTATGGAA
Source organism: Sipha maydis (assembly GCA_034509805.1). Classification (NCBI taxonomy): domain Eukaryota; kingdom Metazoa; phylum Arthropoda; class Insecta; order Hemiptera; family Aphididae; genus Sipha; species Sipha maydis. The sequence continues at coordinate 234,801 of JASXSY010001970.1, read as the reverse complement.
TGAACCCATATGTTGTCCAGTTGCGTGAAAAACAAGTTGTTAACTAAAAGAAAATATATGTTATTTATTAATTTTTACTACTTTAAATAATTGAAGACATTGCATAAAGGTAAAAATTACGGTATATTATAATCATATATAAATTATTTGTTTAAGTTTACAGTTATATATAATATTAGTATCAATTTTGATATTAAAAAATTTTAAATAAAAATAAATACATAGTGTGTTCAAGAATAATGGTAACACAAAATATTTTGTATATCTTACTATGTATTTAATTTGGATTTTTCTCTCATCATAAAGAACTTAAAATTATATTTATTTTTTAAAAATTTAAATTTTTAAATTAATTTTTTTCATCTAAGCTTGCCCAAAAATAACTATTTTGAATTGTTTACCCCAAATTTGAACTCCTTTATTTTTTTTAAATAACATTGACTTATAAAGTTTGATTTTGTCTTGAGAATTGACCAATTGATAATGAGTTAAAATTTTGATTTATGAAATTGATTTTATCATATTATTCAATCGTCCACCTTATAATTAATATAAATTTTACCATTTGAGACATTTAAATGAAAAACTCAGTGAAGCAATGTAAATGTTTTGTTCTTATTACACCGTACTTCATTATTTAAAAAAAAAATGTACAAAAGCATTTAAAACGTTGTAAGAACCATGTATAGACTGTTGAGATAGATTTCATATATCAAAATTTCAACTCGTTATCAATTGGTCAATTTTTAAAATTTTCAAAAAAGACCAAATTTTATAAGTAACATTTGTTTAAAAAAAATTAAGGAATTCAAATTTTAAGTCAAAGTTGAGGATTAAAATTCAAAATAATTATTTTTTGGCATACATGCATAGAAAAAATTATTTTAAAAATAAATATAATTTTTTAAGTCCTAAATGAAGTAAGAACCTAATACATGATGGTGCATTCAAAATATTTCGTGTCACCGTTAACCGTGAACACATATGTACATACAATATTAAGAAAATTATGATTATTATTAATCAAAATATAATTCATTAATTTAATTTAATAATATTATATATAATATAACAATACAATTTGCTTTATAATAATATATTATATTGTCTCTTTATATGTATACTATTTATTTATAAATTCATTTACGAGTATTTATCATTTATTAATTTTTGTTTTATATTATTATTTAATATATTTTATTGAATATATAAAAAAATTATATAATAGTTTTAAAGAAAAAATATTTTATTTATGATTGCAATACATATAAAATGTAATTTTTGTTGGATCATCTCTAAATCTGTTTGATTTACTGTTTTTTTTATTATTTATATTTTAATGTTTCACAACCTGTATTTATATTTAAAATAAGCAAAATTTATATAAAAAAAGAAATGATAGTGGTATGGTATGCTTGGGTTTTTTAGAATTACCCATTGGTAATACTTTGCATTTTGAATTTATAAGTACACGTTAATGATAACAGTTAAAATATAATAAAGTAAAATAATTAAAATATCAAAAAAAAAGAAATAATAAATAAATAAGTTTATAGTTAGTAATGGTTAGATTGCTTTAAGATCTTTACACTAACTTTGCTTCAGTTGTTTAGGAAAGGGGGTTACCAGGTACCAGGTATATTATCCGATGCTATTTCTTTGGCTAAGGGTTTTGGATGGTTGAGGGCTACCAATTTTTGTTTGGCTAACAAAATTTACCAATTTTTGTTTTATATTATTATGGCTCAGATTTTAAAGCAAATGCTTCTTTTTGTTTAATTTTCTGAAAATCTTGCCAAATACATGGTGATAAATTCTTTTTTTAATTTAAATTAATTTTTCAATTTTTTTTATTTAGTTTTATAAAATTATAATTAATTCATGTTCATTTTTAGTTATGCTTTTTTTTGTTATTTATTTTGCTTTAAAATCCGAGCCCTAATTATTATATTTTTTAAACTATATAAAACATTTATTTTATAGTTTTAATTTTATTCGTGAATGCAAAATATATATATATGAGTAGGCTAGAATCAAAAGTCACATGTTCCAAAAAATAGTGAAATGAGTTATCGACACTGTCTAATAGAAATTTTAAATTTTAAATTTTAAATTTTAGAGTTTAATTTAATGTATAATAATATAATAAACTATATTATAATAAACTATTTTAAAATGCTGGAAATACATTAAATTAAACTCTATTTCTATTAGACAGTGCCGATACTTCATTTTACTATTTTTTTGAACATGTGACTTTTGATTCTAGCCTACTCATATGTTGCATGATAAATGTGGCAATTTTTTAGAGGTGTTTCTACGCCTCGATTACAACAAAAAATGTCGTTATGACCAGTGGTTAAAGTGAGAAAAATGTTGAGGGAGGACTAACATCACAAAAATTGAGGAGCGTTCCCGAGTTCTTCATCCAAAGTTTATATCTAACCACACTTTTTAAGAAACCGCCAAAAAAAAACTTACCAACTGGTAAATATTAAATATTATTTATTAGTCATTTTTAAAACATGGATTTATTTTATCCACCTCTAGCGATTGAGTCACCAAGAGTAGGGATATCAGGCGCGGCTTCAGAGACTTACAAAGGGGGGGGCCATTTTTTCAGCCATCGCTAAATTTTAGAGGGGACTAGAGTTAGAGAATATTCTAACCTGGAACCTGTAAGTGATTACTGATAATAGTTGTTTCTCCAAATGAATACAGAGTCCGACTACGTTTCTATATTATGATACACACCTCATATTAATGTCATATGATTTTTTTAGGCCACCAAATAAAATTGTTAGCTAGGTAGGTAATTAAAATCAGTATTTAACAGTTCACAAGGACAAATATGTGAAAAATTAAAATTTTTTAAAAAAATCTGGGGGGGCATGGCCTCAGTGCCCCTCCCCCCCCCCCTTGGAGCCGCGCCTGAGGGATATATCGTTCATATATATATATATATATCGTTCATATATATATATATTTGTCGGATATATTGATAAAGTTTTTCAATAAAATTTATGTAATTTTATTAACTATTGATAAAATTGTTCGATATGACGATAATATTTATATACGAATCGTATAATGTTGAAGTATATCGTTAAATACGATATATTTCAACATTATTTTTCTTATTTTTAATTTTCTCTAATAATAATTTTAAGTTATAATTAAATTAATTATATTGCTTGAGCACCCTATCTGCGTAATCTAGCTATTATTTCAGCTTGTTTTTTGCTGCGTTCGTTTTTTTTTCTGATATCGATTTTTGCGTGTTGCATATGTCGCTTTCATCTTATGGTTACTGGATTGTACTCCCGTATAGTCGCCTTATACAGTCACGTGGTTTTCGAATTTTTTAGTTTTTTTGTATCGATATATATACTAATATCGATACTAAAATAATGATATTTATTGCGATCGGCAATAATGATTTTATACATTGATATTTTAAATATCTTACTTTTGGGACGATACCGATATCCCTAGCCAAAAGATACGTAACGAAAACACGATTTTTAACTACGGGCGATACCGATCGCACCATCTGTGACCAATATACGACAGTTTCAAGCCAACACGTCTGGCTGCACTGGTTAGACACCACGTTTCGACGGCAAGTTTATGCTCGAAAATAATGGGGAAGTGTGCCACCGATTGCACCACCAGCTCGCCTACGTCACTACGTGTGTACCAACAACAACTCGTGTACTTGGTGGAGGGGTGTAACAACGCATCCCTTCATCGACGCGTGGTCATCACTGAGCGACTACAGTGGTGGTGGCGGTAAATATATATATTCTGTGGTGCAACGGTCGCGCGAGTAGTTTGCCGCATCACCGTCCGAGCGCGCTGCCCGTACGTACTCGTTGTGGCGTGCACGATTGCTCCGCGCGTTCCCCGTTTCGCTTTAACATTTCCCGTTCACCTTCCATTTTGCGAACGATACCGTGATACCGGTCGCGCACCGCACCGTTCCGCGCGTCTATCGCTTGCTCCCCGTCACTCTACCCTGCCGAGTCGTAGCAGCCGCCGCCGTCGCAGTCGTTTCTCTCGTCGCCCGTGTCTCCTCGTGAACCGCCGCGCAAGCACCGTCCGTCAGCAATCACGTCGCTACTGTACACGTCGTCGTACTCGTCGTCCGTAGGCCGTCCATTTTTGTTTTCTCCCTTTACGCTCCTATCGACGCGTCAACAGACGTCCGACAATACCGTGAGTATTTTCTTTGCGTATATTATCTTCTTACCGTTAGCGGAAACGTTATTCTTTGTCCCGTCGTGTCGTTCTCGTACGTTTCCTCCACACGTTCTCGTGGCTCGAGACACGCGTTTCCCGTGCACCGTATGTGTGCGTGCGTGTGTGTGCGCCTACTAGTGTGCGTAACGTTACGTGTTATGAGTGATAATTAGGGCACCGCGAAAGACAATTGAAATTCCCGTCCAAGAACTTCTACGGTTGCCGCCGGTAGATGAACGGATGTTCTTATGCGTCCCGTTGTCGTGTCTCGCTCGTTCTCCTGTTTTTCCGACCGAGGCGTTGCTGGCCTTCAGCAACACTCGTGGCCTCGGGACAGTAGACACCCTCTGAGAGTGACGTCTTATATCTCGTATCGTGTCCCTTCGTGATATCTTTGGGTCACGGCAGTGTAACCTTTCTAATCGGTTTTCCTTTGACCCCGGAAAATCCGCACATTACACCGATTACCTAGCCGGATTACGTCGACTCTGTCAACTACTTCTTATACGCGTCAACGTTTATATACGTTTATTATAATAATATGATAATATGTGTTACAATACTATTTTATAATAATTATTGTCCTTGGAGAGCGTAAAAAAGCGAAACGTGTTTAATATTATCAAACTGGTTTTTTCTTTCCCTTTTCGTACAATCTCTATTGAAGGAATTGGAAAGTTCATCTGACAAACACTATCTGATGTTGTTTTATTGGTTTTTGGGTAGTGTGTTACAAATGCATGATGCTTTGTTCTACTCTCACATGCCTATGATTTAGAATACCTATTTTTACTCAATTTCGTTATTTTTTTTTGATATTTGCTCAACATCGTTGTATAACTATTTGTTTACTTACCACAATGGGTACATTACAGATGGAATTTCAAATTTTATACCATTTGTTGTAATGTATTAACTTGGTACCTAGTAATAACTAGGCATTTTTATTTATTAATTTCATAATCAAGATATTGAGGTAACTATAAGCTATATACTTAACTATTGCTAACTTATTATTTGGTAGGGTTTCAAAAGTATAATATTAATATGATTAATATATTGTTGATTAATTTGCTTATAACTATGATCTACATACTTAAATTAATTGAATCATATGAATATAGTTCTGATGGCAACTTAAATGTTGATACATTATCATTATTCATAATAACAGTTAAACTGTAAACTTATATTTTTATGTTACAGGAAACATCTCAGGTTAAATATTAATTAATAATGAAGGTTCCCAAGGAAGAATCTAAAGATCAAAATAATGACAATACACTCAATGATGATGACAATTTGAGTAATCCTTATGATACTGAATCAAACTCAGATTCAATTGATCCTCCAACTCGAGATGGTGATTTTTCTGAATATATGTGGATGGAAAATCAAGAAGAGTTTGACCTACAGGTATTCATTATGGTTTTTTTCTCTTCTTTCATAATAACTAGAGAAGATTCAAATGTACTTTCTAATTGTTCTCTGCATCTCTTATTAAATGGGTTAGATGGTGGATATACGTATTGATTTAGAGTTCAAATATCCAATATAATAAAACTATTTACATTAATTATTCAATTTTTTTTTTTTTTCCATCACATATAATACATAATTAAGATGATTCTGTTACTCATTGTCATCTTTAGTATAGCAAGGGAAAATTGAGTTTTCAAATACCTAATTTGTAATAGTGGAGACATTTCAGGCAATTTGTCGATATTAGACTTGTACTCATTAAATCATTTGTTTCAATCTTTCTCTGATAGTAACTAATTGTTATGTAATTTTATTTTTTAAATTGACTGATTGTTCTTATTGTATATTTATTTCATGATTGGAAATAGTTTATTGATATTTAATATTTTCTTATTATTAAGAAATATACTTTTTATTTTTTTAATTGAAAATGTCTACTTCTGTTATGAAAAGATTTAATGTTTAGTCTTGTAGTTTCTGTTTTAAATAGATTTTGTGTGTACATATTTATATACATTGCATGTTTGTGACAATAACAATTTAACACAAGATCATCATTTTTGAGTTGTTTGTAATTAACAGGGCTCGGAAGTTCTAGCAAATACATATTTTTCTTGGTTCATTCTAGAACATCCAAATTAAGATACAAGTATGTTTCACACTTCTCTGATGTCATACACGACATTTTATTTTGCTATTGATTGCATATTTACAGTTTTTACCGCTAGTTTGCTAATTTAAGGTTTTTAGTGCTAATTTGGAGTTTTTAATGCTGTTTATGGGCAAATTTTTAGATAATAAAGGAAATATCACATATTTTTGAAAATCTAAATTACCCACTAAACAGCAGTCTATAAATATGTGAACAAAAACAAATTGTTTCATTTTAAAATGGTACTCATCCAAAATAAACAGTTTTAGACCATTGTCATTGTTATTGTACATTAAATCGAACAATTCCATTCGTTTCCAATAAATTGTTTATTTTTAAAACCGTGTCAGTCACATCGTACTATCGCACTATCATCGGATTTGTTGTATTATTTTGCTGTCGTTTTAACTATGTACTAATGACTGAACACGGTAATTTTATTTTAATGTTCCGTCATCATTCAGATATGTCACGTGTTCCATTGCTCGTGAACTGTTGTACTTTCTCTCAAATAGTACCTATAGTTCTTACATACCTATCACCATATTCTATGAAATACATTAAAAATATGTTAAATTAAAAAATCAAATACTTCATGTTTAAAAAAATCTGAAAATTAAAATATATCTTACATTTCATGTTTAAAAAAATCTGCAAATTATTAAATATATCTTAAATTACATGATTAAAAAAATTTTATTTTAAGTGCTATTTATAGCGCTTATATTAATATTTTTATGTGCATATTTAAGCGCTAAAAATTAATTTTTTTAGTGCTATAACTTCCGAGCCCTGGTAATTAATAATGTATAAGTTTTTCTGTACTAGTATTATGACATAAGTGAGTATACTAAATTGTCCACTAGATAGCAGTTGTTATATTATTGCGTTATTCACATATTTTATTATAAATTACATTTTCAAATTAATTTCGTGTATATTCATGTTTTTTTTATTATATTGTGTTTAAAGGTTATGAAAGAATTAGAAGAAAAAGAATTGATGAAGGAATGTCTTGAAGCCATGTTAGATGATGAACATAGCAACAAACAAAATGGTTCAACAAATGGTGATATTCAAACGTAAATTCAAATTTTTATGTGGAATATATTATTATTATTGTAAATATGTATAATCTGAATTATTTTTAATGTATATAGAAATGGATCAAGCAGTTCTACCTCAATGATGACACATAGACTTGATCATATGAGCTTAAATTCATCTTGTGATCAACCAAGGCAGTCTACTGTAAGTTAATAAAACTTAATGATTAACTTAACTATTTGTGCTTTTATTTTATTTTTTATTATTTGATAAATTTACTTTTTTCTCCAGTTAAAATTTTATTTTTATAGTAATGTAAAAATTTGATATTATTGTTAAACATTTAAATATATTCTACATGTGGGATAACACAATATTATAATTTTTTATATATATATATATATTTATATAAAGTCAATATTATTTAATACTGCTTAGTATTTAAAGTTAATTTTAAATTACTTTATAATATAAGATTCTGCTTAATAATTGTTTTTTTTGTTTTCCATTAAATTTGATTATTTTTGATTTTCGTTCTTGTAGCAATTCAAAATAGGAATTATGCAAATTATTATTTTACCTATAAACTTGTATGATATATGATTAAAAATGTTTTTATATTATTCTAGCTATGCAAAACGATCTTATATAAATATTATATTATTTCTTACTCAGTATTATCTAAAAGTTAGAAAAGAAAATTTATTTTCTACAGTACTAATGCATTTTAAATGTTGTTATTTCAGAGTACTTTAAATCCAGATGCAGCTGAATTTGTACCATTAGCAACCAGGTCTGTGAATAATTCATCTGTTGTGGTAGCAAGTCCTTCATAAGTGATTAATAGATTTATTAACATACATCTATAAATATATATTTATATATATAAAATAAAGTAAATATTAATCTATCATCACGAAGTATATATTTTCATATTAAAGAAAAACTTAAATATTCAAAAATGGCTGTGGTGAGATTTTGTTATAAATCTTCATTATACTCATAATTATTTATTTAACACAAATAAAAATCTTTTTAAATTATTGAATTATGCAACTTACAGTAGATATTGTGCACAAATGTTTGATTGAAAATTAATTTTCGTCAATTAATTTTACTTTAAATTTTTATTATAAAAAGAGTGGTAAATAATGGAACAATCTATATTAAAACAAATTAAACAAAATTACTAATAAATTGTTAAAATATAATGCCACTTAGTCTACTTGTCATATTTTTCAATTTATTTTAATGTTTATTTTATGTGTATTATTTTAGTGTTTAGTATTGTGAAATCAATTTGTTTGTTTATTATTATTTTTAATTTTAATAATTTTTAAATAATAATGGTTCATAATTAAACAATCAATAACGCTTTTGTCATTATTTTGCTACTATAAGAGGTGTAATTAATTTTTTGATGACTTTTAACACAAATTATTGTAATTTTTGAACTATGGACTTAATTATTTTAACTTGAATGTTTTCTGCTCTCGATAAACATTGTCTTTTTACTATTCACTGGAAAATTCTTTATGAATTAATAAATAATTTTTGAAATCCTTATTTAAAATAATTTTAAACTTCAGATGATATGATTGAGAATTTCTTTGATTTATATGTATATTACATTTTAGGAGGGGTTAACTATTTGTAATATTTTCTATCAATTCAGAGGAACCATTATACTGTTCATATTTTATATTTTAAAAGTTATGTTGAAGGTTTAATTTTAAAAAAAAAAAAACAACCAAATTACTAATATTTTCAAGTTTATCATGATTTTTATTCTTTATAGTTGGCCTAATAAATTAATCATATTTTAAGTACAAATATGTGAATTACTTAATATTATTTTATATAATGTTTTAATTATATATTAGTGATGTGATAAGTAATATTTTTGTACGTCTTTATTCTTTGTAGTCGTTTTTATTAAGAATCGTATGTGATGTCTCATGGCTAAATTTAATGAAATACATACATTTTAATAAATATCTTCTTACTTGGCCTATTTTTTTTTTTTTTTTTTTGATAAATTGTGTTAATTACTTTTTTAATGTTCTTATGTAATTATAATTCACATTTTGGTTTTGGGGATAGTAGTATAAATCTACATTTAATAATTAATTTTTGTCAAAACAAAATATAATCTTCTAAACAAAAAAATTACATTTGTATTTTTAAAATTATGTCAATATTTCATTTAAACATAAAATGTTATCTAGATATTTATAATTTCTTTGTAGAATTTCAGGTAAGTATTTTGTGGTATTTTTTTTTTTATATATAATATTGTTTTAATTACTTGTTTTCTTCTGTATTAACTTCTGTACGTGTTTATGGTTTTGATGAACATTTAAAATCATTTGCCTTTAGTTGTAAATAATTTAAGTAGTTAACTTATCCATACAATTTATTTGATCAGAGTTCTTAAATTAACATAAATATCTCAGCTCTGTAGGGAATTTGATTTAAGTATTCATTTTAATGCTGGTGTGTTATATAATTAAAAATATGTTAATATGTTTTGACAAATTAATATTATTCATTATTGTTACCTTAAATTTAAATAGTTTATTTCATACTATAATATTTATTTACTATATACATATTGAAGTCTAACACTATGTAGAGAAATTTGTAAATGTATTTCGTGGGTTAAGATAGAACTTACTATAAGTACAACTTAAATCTAATGTATTAGACATTCTAAATTATGTACTTCAAAAAAAAAAAAAAAAAAATGTAATATCTTTTTTTATCAAAGTTATCAATTTTGTTAATCAATCTTTAGATACATTTAATGTAGTGTACACGTTTGTGAATGTAATAAACTTTGTGATAAGCCTAAGTATTTTTTTATTACTAATATTGAAGATACTCATGAACTAACTTTAATAATTACATTTCATTATACCATTAGGTATTTAGTTTAAAATAATTTTCATTGAATTATTTTTAAATTGACAACTTTAATTTATATCTAAAATATCAAGTCATTCTTGTTGGTAAATTTTTTTTTTTTAATTAGCTTGATATGGTGATTCTTAAATATTATATTTTTAAAAATTTAGTGGCTCTTACATATTTTTTGTCAGTTGATTTTATATATATATATATATATAGTAGAAATATATTTATGTTTTATTGACAGCTGAAAATTGCTTAATATTATTGTTACTTTTGCATTCAATAGTGGTGGTATACTATTATTATATTATTGTGGCAGTGGTTGGGTATATGTCTTCAATTACTTAATGACTGAATTCAATTATCATTGAATGCAGATGATGACAATATTAATTGAAATTATCAGCAAATGACAGAGTATTTCTATATTTTGTTTCATTTATATTATACATTTATATCTAACATTTTTATATATTTTAATGAAATTAATTATTTTAAATATTGCGGGTTCTAAGATATTCATCGTATTCAATTTACTTTAATATTGAGGATAAAGTATTTTGTACAAGATGTAAGTTGTTAAGTTCATATTCAAGTATGATTTATCTTTAAACATATTTTTTAGGTAATTTAAAACTACTATTAACGCACTGATAATTCTGAGAATATAAAATTATTATTGGTGTTCATATGTTAAAGATAAATGCATTGTCAAATAAATGTCTATGTTCTCTTTATTGTATATTATACAAAGGTACGAGTATATATTTATGCATATATTAGGTTTAAGACTAAGTAAATTTATAATTTGTTGTATCTCTAATAGTTTGAAGTATTTGAACTTATTCGACGTTTTTCATTTAATAAATTATATCATATTTAAGTAAAATAATTTTTTCGAACTCTATGATTAAGACAACTAATAAACTATGATTTCCTTGGAATTTATACAATGCAGAATTTATCTATCATCCGTTGAATGTCATTCAATCCTCTGTGTCTTTTACTTCAGTACAAATTGTTGCTAAAAAAATCTCCATCGTCATATTTTTTATAATTCTCAAACATCGAAAGTTCGACAAAAATATCTTCATGCAAAATGTCTAGCAATGCCGTACGTAAGTATCCATTTATAATATTACCATAACAAATCAAATACCATATAATACTACTGTTATTAGACGACGTGTGTGAATAGAGATTCGAATTGACATTTGTATCGTGATGGCAGTGTTTTAGTTTGGAGTGGGGGCTCAAAAATTGTTTCCCTTAACATTTTTCGAGAAGTTCAATTGAACGCTTAACTATTAGGTTAAAATAATCGCTTAGGTTAAAAATTACAAATAAGTAGGCCTTGGATACTTATTAGCTTAAAATTATTGAATGTGCCCTTAAAAATTACTGAATTTAGCATTCATATTCTTTAAGTCTTAAAATTTGCATTAAAAAATTATTTAATTCTGTAGAAACAAATTTGTATCTGAATTTAATTGAATAAAAAGAAAAAAATATGCAATTACATAAATATATGAATACTAGGTGATTAATTTATAGTAAAATTAAAAATAAATAAATATTGTTTTAATCTATAATTATTATCTATTGGGTCTTGTCCGGCGGTCGACCGATAGCCCCGAGAAACCTACCTACATTAATTAACTCATTAGTTATACTTTTCAACTGATTGGTAATTGTATGGTTCGCTTAAAAAATGATATACTGATCTTATAATACGTCCCACCCTGCAGTTTTTTTTTTTTTGATACTTTAAGTTGTGCGTTAAGGCATATTTTGTTGGTGTGTATAGAACCAGCTGCCAGGCCCAAGTTATGGGGATCCAGTCGCCTGTCCATATCGTTTTCCGTTTTCCTGGCCGCCGTCCAAACGGCTATGCTCAGGGACAACCTCGGAATGGCGTTGGTATGCATGTCCCGGCCGACGGGGAATTTGACTTGCGACACGAACGCTGCTACCGTGCCGACGCCGCCATGGTTCCCGTACAAACACGTACATAAGCCGTAACTTAGTATTAAAATACGTAGGTATTATATTAAAAAAACGCTCGTTAGTTGGTTTGCCGCTAGTGTATAGGAGGTGTTGTCTACATCAAAGATGCCGTTATTATTATTACTATCAATTGTTCATCAGCAAATTTTCTGGGCCCCGGACAAAGGTATTGGAACTGTTTCTGAGAGCCGATGAGCGTTCAGACTTTTCCCGGTCCGAGTGCTGGTAACAATCGGAGATGATCATTCATAAAATTCAATGAAAACTTAATTATATTCAGTAAAACACTTAATAAATTCGATATTATGTTGACATAATTGTAATTAATTCATGCGAGTACCTAACTAGGATTAAGGATAAAAGTTATTTTTTCTATTTAATTTGCGAAATCGTTATTTATCATAATAATTAATTCATCCATATTTTTAATTTCTGGTAGTTGTACGCTGCTGTTCAACATCCAGTATTAAAGCTCCTACACACAATATGATCTGGTCGGGCCGACAGTATAATTTCGTCGGGTCGGACGTCGTATCAGGTCGTGTGTAGACGTGTCATCTGACTGATCCTGTCGGGTCTTGTCAGGTGGCCGTTCCACCTGACCGCTCGACCAAATCATATAGTGTGTAACACTGTCGGGCGGATTTGGCTTATCAGTCGGCTTTTTGTCGTTAACGTGATAACTCGTTTGTTCCGGTGTACGGTGCAATTAGTGTAAAATGGCAGCTATAATTACAGAGCGAGAAGTTATTTCAGAATTTTTAGAGTTGTATAGCAAATAGTCATGCAGTCGCAGAACACTACTGCACTAGTGAAATTAAAATTCATCTGATCAAGTCGTGCAGAGGTCGTGTCGTCTGTACACAACACCTGATTTGGTCAGGCTATCTGTCAGCCCGACCAGATCATATTGTGTGTAGGGGCCTTTACTCTTATCTGTATTAGTTGAATGATCTTATGCAGAAGCAATCCTAACTTACATGCATTAAAAGTATTGTATACGATAACGCTAAAAATAAAATTATCATTCACAGTAGGTGAGAATAACGAATAGACTAATGGTTAAATGCTTTTTTATCTTATAGGTAAAGTGGCGGCAACAGTCTGTAAATTGTAAGCGTTAGACAAATTAGGTCACGTGGGTAACTGTTGAAGCCAACTATTTTGAGGTTTATAGCATATCAAACTTAATTATTTAAAAATGTGGTTAATAGTCTTGGTGTTTTTAAAAAAATTATTTTAACTATTATGAAGAGTTTAAGAAGATCCCATAGATGTATGCCATAAATAATAGAATTACATACAGACAAGGCCGGATTGAAGACCCTGCGATAATTAAGAACAAATGTTCCTGAACAGTTACATTGTTGTACACGTAAACTCAGTGGCGTATTTTAAAATTTTTCTGGGAGTCCACAGTTCTCCATACTAATAGAAATTATAATAGCTTGTAACAAGTTATGTCCTATACTGTTTTTTGGAGGGGTTCAATTTAAAACATCTTTGTACAATCATATTTAATATTATATAGTTATTATATTTTGTGTAATATAATAAATTATAATGCAATAGTTTATATTTTACAGATACCAGTACTTAATAACAATTGCTTTTATCGTACTTATATTTAACCGTAACTTGGAAACCGTAGTTAGTATTACATTACATAATAATTATATAGATACTATACTTATAACTTAACTAAGCTGCAGAAACACGTGTATCTGTTTTTTTTTTTTTTTGGGGAAGGTCCAGTACCCCTCCCCGTAAATACGCTACTGCGGGAACTCAATATTTACATTATAGAATAATAAAAATCTTGTACCCAAGTATAGGCAGTATATTATAAGCCTAGCGAGGAATTCGGTCATGCCTTCCTTGACGTTGTTAATTAGTGAGTTACAAATCACAATTTTCTTATGCGATTTATATCCGATGCAGAATTGCGAGTTCGACTGGGACTCGAAGACGCGCGGTCGACTTCTGGGCGCGTTCCTGTACGGGTACATAATAACGACAATGGTGGGTGGCTACATAGCGAACAACTACGGCGCAAAAGTCCCGTTCATGTGTGGTGGCATCGGAAACCTCGTCTTCCATTTGATGTGCCCAATGGCGGCTATGGTGCACACGGAGTTGTTTTTCGCGTGTCGCTTTCTCCAGGGGATGTTCACGGTAGGTACTATAAAATATTATACACCCCGAACGTTGACGGATTTCTCATTTTTTTTTACCGAATATTATTGACGACACTTACCGGGTTTCAATAGCCTTTATTTCAGTAACGTGTATAAACAGCATACGATTCTGAACTACTTTATTTATTTCCGTGCATTTCCCGAAAGGTAAACATTTATTTTGTTAGTTAAGTTGTAGTATACTTATAAAAGTGTGTAAAGTAAATCAACAATTTACGTTTTTACAAACTCATGGGGATTATATGACTCGACACTTTCTTACTGTCACAAAAATATAGAAGTCGATAAAAAAAAAACACTTTGTACAAATATTGTCAACAAAATCGTTTTTATAGAATCAAAAATTATCGCAGAAATTTAATATTTATTTTTATTTATTTTTTTAATAAAATTAAATTTCGAGCATTAAAGCGGATAAACAATCTTATTATTTAGAATAACATTGGAAAGGGTAAATTAAGCAGCTATTTTTTAGAATATAATTTGGTTTTATGGTCGTAAATTAACTTGTTAAGTGTATTTTATAGAGTTTTTATACTCATTTTTTTATACATCAACATCCGGGTTCTACTGGAAATTAATATCCTACGTGGACTTTTTGTATTTTTCAGGGCTTAACGATGGGTCCGTATTTCCAATTATTCAGCTCGTGGGCGAGTGAAGAGGAGGCTTCGACTCTGCTAAGCTTCGGCTTCAGCGGTTTTTCGTTTGGCACTATTTTGAGTTATCCATTGAGTGGTCAACTTTGTACTTTAAATATAAACGGTTTTGGAGGGTGGCCTTTGATATATTACGTACCAGGTAAAAATATTGACAGCCGTCTTAAATGTTTTGTAGACTATTTGTCCATAGGTGGTAATTTTCCGATTAAAATAAAACGCTGATGGGAAGACACCAATCGATTTGACAAAATATTCCAATAGCTTGAAAATGTGAAATATTCAGTTGTTATCATACCCAGTATTTTTGTGTTACTTGATTTAATGATTCTTTCTTGAGAAGTTAAGCATATAGTGTATTTCCTTTGTATCTTCCCTATATTAATTATTTGGGAATAAATACGGCGTTTTGATAGTTTACGTTAGTTGTTGGATTGAATTGAAAAAGTAGCGTTGCTAGTTATTTCATTGTTTATACTATACACATACGAATTAATTTATTAAATTTAATGATTACATTTTCAATAATTCGTTAAAAATTTATTTTTATCTAGTCGGTCGGGTAAAGTACAAAAATTTAGTATAAAAACAGCTTTCTCGAGTAGTTATGAACCTGAAATGCCATTTTAGGATCTTGGGCTACATCCCCACTGTTATATATTTTTTCTATTTACTGGATGAATATTTATATATACTTATGTATTTCAAACGTTATGGTTACTATGCATTTCAGCAATGATATCAATTCTATTCGTCATTTATTGGTACAAATATTTATACAATGAACCCGAAAGCCATCCAAATATATCTTATGCAGAATATCTTTATTTGTTAGAGAACGTCGATATATCCGATGAGGTATACTAGTTTTTATCATAATTATTATTACTCTTACAATTGGATTCACTCAAGCAAATACATTACATGTCAATTAATTTTTCGGAACTGTACCTAAATAATATAGCCTTCAGCGGTACCGTGGATGTCCATATTTACATCGATGCCATTCATTGCTTACGTAATATATTTCTCAGCATTTTTATGGAACATTTTCACTGTGATGAACAATATTCCACTGTTTTTGCAAACCATGTTGGATATTAAATCTATAGAGGTAAATCAATAAATAACACCAATCACCATAGTATACAATTTTGTAACTGTAAATAATACAATTATTTGTTATTTATTTATTTTTTTTTTTTTTAGTGTGGATATTTGTTCAGTATACCGTTTACGTTATCATTTATAACACGGATTTTTAATGGAAAAACATACCCAATGGTTAAAAACTATTCAGGATTATCGCATACTGCATGCAGAAAACTGTACTGTATCTTCGGTAATGTATATTAATTAATAAATGGTTGTTATTGATATAGAACTATTTCAAATCCTGGTCTGCTAACTCTATATTACTAAATATTTTATACTAACATAGACTATTGAGGATTACAATTAATCGATTTATCGACTTAGTTCCTAGACTACACATTGCTAATGTATTTATTTGAAAATCCAATTTGTTTTCAATGAAATAACTGGTTGCTACACCTTTATTTATCATTATGCACATGAAATCTATACGTTGGAATTACAATTTACTGAAGTAAATATTCGGCGTTATGATTATTATTTTAAATTCATCTTTTGCTTTTCTTTATGAGATCGAATATATTTTATGAGTACTTACTATCAAGTCCGTATTATGACGGTATTTAACGCCGGGTTTTAAATGAAATCATAATACCGACTTGATTTGTTAAGACATAATATTAGTATTAAAATTAGGTACCTTACCTATTTCAATAATTAAATTAATTAAAGAAAATCACAAAAAAAAACATAAATTATAATACCAACGAAAAATATAAAACGGCACACGAAGTAGAGTT
Organism: Sipha maydis; assembly: GCA_034509805.1. NCBI lineage: Eukaryota > Metazoa > Arthropoda > Insecta > Hemiptera > Aphididae > Sipha > Sipha maydis. The sequence goes on along the minus strand of JASXSY010001970.1, from coordinate 217,706 downwards.
ATATATTATAAATTACAGAAACTATAATAGCATGTATTATTAATGTATTCCATTACAGGAAGTCTGATGGTTATTATGTCATTTTTGAGTATTATTTATGTTCAAGATGTTACTAAGTGGCATGTTATTGCTGTTATAACAGTTAATCTGGCTTTGGGTGATTTTGCTTATACTGGCGGATTTTTTCCAACATTACTTGACATTGCTCCTAATTATGCTGGTTTGTTGTCTGGTATTTCTACATTTATTGCGTTTTTAGCTGCCTGTCCAGCTACATTTGTTAACAGCATCATTGTTCAACAGGTAAGAATAATTTGTAATAATAGTATTATTTAACTGTTTATTTTTAATTCATACTAAAATAATCTTTGTTGTTATTCCTGCATTATATGACACATAATACAATATTATTATATTAATTTATAAGTTGGTTTATTGATTAATATAACATTAGATTTAAGACGAACTTAGCAATCATTTTTCATAATTAAATATGATCAGATATTTAAGGTCTTGAATAATCGTAATTTTTTTAGGAAGTTTTATGATTGATATGTAGTTTACAAAAGCATCGAGAGAAAGTAAATTATTAAAATCCACTTGATGGATTTTATCACAATTTCTTGTTAATCCAGAAAAATGTTTTTACATAATATATTATTTGTTCATAATTGTTATGGTTATCTAAAGAGTAAATACTTTTCATAAATATATTTTATACTACTATTCTTATTGATTTATTGCGAAAAAATATTTTTTTAAAAACAACAGTAGGTATTAAATTTAAAGATGTCCAAGAAAAATACAATTTCTTAATTAATTTTCATAGGTTAAATTTTATTTCTACGGGAAAATAAGTGGTATTAACAATTTATTTTTTTATAAATCTATAATTATGTGCTTAAGTTGGAATATTAATTCATTATTATTATTATTATTTTTATAGTAAATACCTATTTAAAATACTATTTGTTAATATAATATTAGATATTATCGTTTACCGAAGACAATTTAATTCAGTAGTTACTCGACATTGGTGTCGTTGCAGTCATAAACAGTTTGAGAACCTATATAATTATATTTTAAATAACATAATAAATTAATTTTAAAATAATCAAAAACCCAGGCAAGACCAAGGAAACATATATTTCCGACATGGTCGCTGAAAAATATATGTATTTGTCTGCGGCAAAATATTTTTACCGGTTGAATGGCGGTAAACTTCAAAGGAAGTTTGTCAATATTGTCGTTGAAAATGTATCGGTACCTTCGTTCAGATCAATTGATTCATGGCTTCTAAAATGTATATACTCTGGACACAGTAAAGAATCGAGAGTCACGCGAATTTAATGTATATATTTAACTTAATTTACAAAACAACGTCGCCACGGAGTTAACTAAAGTCCAAAGACTAAAGTCAAAAGTTTGTCAATTTGACTTACGCAGGACATTTTTGAAGTTATTTAGAAAAATATAAAATTTAGTAAGATAACTCCTACATAGTTACTGATATAATTATACGTTTATACTACATTCCATAACTCAATTCTCCAGATAGATAAATACCAACACGTAGAAAAGATATATTATTAAATAGTTTCCATTATATTTTCTCCTCACTAAAATACATGGACGGACCTAAAGTCTGATTTGTTTTTTTTGTTTTTTTGGATTTCGAACTTAAAATTATTTAAACAATAACAGTAATCGCAATGCCATTATCGAACCACATGTTCCTATGTTCACAAATGTTTTATACATTTTGTCTGGATACATGTATTTTCTATATATGCCGGAAACATGTCATAATTTTCGATAACAATTTTATTTCTTTGGTCTGGATCGAGCTTAATTTGTGAAAAATATAGTTTTATTATTCGTCATATAATTTTTTACACTAAATAGGACGAGACACAGAGTTGACTAATCGTAGTGAATTGTTATTGCTTTTAAACATTTGAAATGAAAAAATTAAAAAATGATTCTAAGGTTAGGAAGATTTGTACATTCGGTATCTAATTTAACCTTAAGTTAGTTATTTATACTACTATATTAGTTTAAGTACCTTTTAATTTTGTAAATTTTGTTAATTCATCTTTTTTAAAAAAAACCTATTTAACCTCTATATAACCTTTGGACTACAATTTAACAAATAGAATAGTAACTGTTCTACTTTTATTATAGTATGTATGTATACAATGATAATATAAATGTACAGTTTATGTTTCAACCTTTAACTAAAATCGTTTAATTTTTTTTTTTTTTATTAGAAAGGAAAAAAATACAAATGAATCGATTAATTTCATTTTCTAAGTTAATTTTTTTTTTATCTTATTATACCTCACTGACTGCATAAAATGATTGAAATATTTTTGTATTATTACAAATAATAAAATAACTACTTATATTTTTTTAAAAATAATTTTAGCTTTTCATTATTAAAAGTACATTTAATTAAATAGTTATATAAGAATACATATTAGAAAGGATATATTATTTAAAATTACGAATTTTTTACTAATAAAACTGTTGAATAAATTAAGCTTCTAACATATGTTTACACACAAGATGAATAATGATGTTACACAGATGTTTTTTTTTTTTTTTTTTATTATTGCTTTATATTTACGATATTATAACATGACAGTTAGGTATTAGAATTTAAGATACAAAAAAAAAAAAAAAAAATAATAATATAAATTATTAATAACTATAATAATTAGATGACAATAATTAATGGTAAGTATAGTATTTTAAATGCGAAAACCAGTGTTAAAGATACAATCAATGATGAGTGTGATGACCAGTGGCGGCGCGAACTTATTTAATTTTTGAAGCATATTGTATATTTTTAATATTTTGACCACCAGTTCTTATTATAATTATTATTGTTTGATTACATAAAATATGACTAAAATTACTACGAAAACGTCGAGAACACACGCTGGTCGGCACAGTGACTTGGTAGCATACTAGCATATTATATTTTATTATATCAATTATAATATTTGTCTTAATATTTATAATGAGATCATACAATTTTACACCCACCCGGACTCAGCTACCCACCTACCCATTTCAGATTTGAAGCAATTGCTTCAAATAATTCTACATCCCGCCGCCACTGGTGATGACGGAGGGAGATCGAAAGCTGAGGAGAAGGATTACATCAGGAGAGGTGTAACCTAAGGAAGAGAGCTGTGAGAGTAATGAATTACGGAGATGAGTAAGAGAAGGGCAAAAGAAGAGAATGTGATGAAGATCACAATCAACTTCATTGTTGTGGAGAGTGCAAAGGGGAGAGAAATTTAATGTAGATGTTTTTTTTTTTTATTATTATTTTTTGCTTCTTCAATTTTTTATAAAACTTATAAAATAAAAAAAATTGATTATATAGTTTTTACTGAAACTGTTTTTTATAGTTCTTACACACATACTTAAAAATTAACATTAAACTAGGTACTTATAAATTGTAGAAAAATATTGCTTGTTCCTATTACAGTATGATTTTATTATAATTGTGGTTCTGACTGTTGAATAAAAATAAGTTGTAACTTACAACATTTTATAATATCATTATTTTATATTTTGTAGAATACCAAGGAAGAATGGAATTTAGTGTTGTGGATTATTGTAGCTATGTTCACATTTGCTTTGGTATTTTATATATTATTTGGATCAGCATCTTTACAAGAATGGTCTGTTAGAGTACAAGAAACTCCTGAAGGAGGCATTTCACATTCAACGTCACTATTGACTCAATCATATAGAAAGTCCAGAAATTTGTCCTTGTTGCATGCATCAAATATTTACTAATAATTAAATGCTCAACTATTATTTTCACATTATTGTCTCTAATGTTATTATTAAATGTGTTCAATTGTAATAAATTATATTGGTTAAATTGGAATAAAATCAAAATTATTACTCATTTACAATCACTTAAGATTATTACATTATCTATAATTTTAGTAGGAATATTCCCAAGTTTAAGATTTCCAACAAAACTGTACGAATCACCATTGTCATTTAGGAGCAAATAAAATCAAGTTTTACACAAAAAAAAAATATATATATATATATAATAAAACAATATAATTAAGTTTATTAATGGTTTTGTGAGATTTTTAAGAACATTGTTAAAAACTTAATTACTATTAATACATCACTGATTCAAATATACAATAAATATAAATACATCATTTTATAAATAAAATTAAAAAAAAAAAAAGAATAGTAACTAAAATATAATTCTTACAAATACATATTATAAATAATTCCCTGTTCAAAATGACCTTGTAATAAAATTATTGTCTATAACAGAGTGAAACTGAAATTGATAAATAAAACTAAAAAACAAAAATTAACATAGCATGTAACTTTTTAGTATTTTGTTATTGTTTGACAAAAATACAATTTTGGTATGGATATAATATAAATAAAATAAAACATAATAAATAATAATCAAAACAATATCACTACATAATATTATGGAGGGATTTATCAGTCTAAAATTCAATTGAATACTTGCAATTCAAATAGATATCCACGGGGGTTGATTGATTTTGTGTAATGGTACATAGGTCATATTCAATGGAAACACAATAGGCAGTTCTGTTACCATCAGTTCAGACATTTTGGTATGTATCAAATGACTAAAAAACATTATTGTAATTATTTTACTATTTTATACACAAGTATAATATAAATATTTCAATAGGGGCTAAAGATTATAAAACATGAAATTAGTTTTTACTATTAACTAAAGTTTCATATAGTATGTGAATGGAAATTATAAAAAAAAGTATTTACCCAGATTTACCAACAAGGAAACCAGCAGGAATATTGGCAGACATTTCACTGTCGTCATCAATCATATGTATATAAGCGGTATCATCGTAAATGTTATTGTCAGTAATAACAATGGCTTTTGCTCCAGACAATTCTGATACTATAGTTTTTTTCAAAAAACTACATCTACTACTGGTAAAATTTAAATTAATATTCATAGATCAACATAAGTCATAAATAAGAAGTTTAGAACATACCCTCTTTTCACAAATGCAACATTTCCTTTCAGTTGCTTTGCATTTGTAGGCGTTTCGCAACCATGTGTCGGATCAACAAGTACTAATTTTGTTTTCTTTGATGGAAACCTCTCTTTGTCCTTAAAAACATAAATTAAACTTTTATATAAATAACTGTTTATAATTTTGTTGAAATAAACATTTCAATACACTCGTAACAATAATAAAATGCATAAAGTAGTCATATTTAGATAATTATTAACATTAGTTAATTACAAAAGGAATGCCAAAACTTTTGGCTGGCCTTATACGATATGTATATTGTAGTTCCGGTGATGTGTAATCTCAAAAAATATGTCGCCTCCATACTCGTATTCTTTTGTATCGACAATACTCGTGTGCGCATTTACAACTAAAACATCAAAAGTTGTTGTTATTACTGACTACTATTAACCGTTCACCATGATCGTAAAATGTACTTACAGTACACGTTGAAAACGATCAATACGCATAGCAGAAGAGTATTCACGATAAAAACAACATTGCGGATCGAAATCATTGTCACGTCTCACGTATAACATCAACATCTAGTAAAATAATAGCACAGATCGGTGACGTACAGTTTTTAAAGTGATCGTGTCTTTTGTGAAATGCATTTTGAATATATCACATAGATAATAACATTATTTGCGTTTCACTCGGAACGTTTACAAAATTATGTTTACATTTAAGCAAACACGAAACAGATCCAACGCTATCATAGAACAGCTCGTAAAATATAATTATACGAAAACGTACACGAAACCCACGCGATAATTTATTACTGCACAAACAAGCCGAGAGCTCGTGAACGACAAAGAATTTTACTTTTATCAAACCATGATTGTAGAAAATCTATAACCGCGCATCGAACAGGAACGTTTAAACATAGGATTGTGCGCATGCGCGGTTATTATCTATGATATTTATCTATGGTAATGATTCTTATATCAGATTATTGTGACAGGTAAATATAATAATAATATTACAGTCGTTTAATATAAATAATAACAATAATAATAATATAATTTAAACAACTCATGTTTGCAGTGAAAAACTTGTCAAAGTTGGTGCGTACCTGCAGAGGCGGACTGGGTATAAAAATCATCCCCAGAGGAAACAGAAAATTCGGTCCAAAATTTTTAAAATTATTCTTAATTTACTTTTTTTATTTTATTCAGTATCAGTAAAGAAATACAAATAATTTTACAAATCTAAATAAACAATTTTTACGTTAATTCAGTTTTGATTTTATAGGCCCAAAATAATTCAAGCAGCCAAACATTTTACCGGTCCAAGCGGTTATCGCCCAACCGCTAGTCCGTTCCTGTGTACCTGTAGTGTTATTAAACCACATAACTTCCTTATTTGTTGGAAATCCTGTGCTCAGAATTTAAATATTCTATTTATAGAAAAAATTCAAGTTTTGCTCTTTCTTTAACTACTACCTATCGCAAATATTGCATTTTTAAAAATATGATTTTTTACCATATGAAAAAGCCATTTTATAAAACCAGGCCTAAACAATAATCTATTTGGGTATTAGCGGAATATAAGCCAGTCATCCTACTACTGGCCCTGTGAGAATGGTCACCATGACTTTGTTCTTCCGCAATTCTTTTATAAGCAGCCTTCTGCCATTACTCATGTTGGGGGACTCAAGTTTCTTGATAGATTGATAAAAATGCCAACTTTTAAGTCGTGAGGAGGTAAGCCAGGAGGGCTCAAAGAATTTAACAATTCTTGTAGATAATGCACTGTATCCTCCATATTATACACCGTGTCAATGGATTTATAGATTTATAGTGTTTTATTTGACCGGGAATTTTCTTTAAAATAAGTTTATTTATCTGATTCACTGTATCGTTTCTAAGTGACACTATTACCCTAGAACTAAGCCAATGGTAATCTCTTTTCAATAAATTTTTTAGACCGGGATGTATTGCGTCTATCCGATGTAGTTTAATGTTATCGTTAGTACTATTGATGTTAAAACAGCTAATTGTTCCTTTTCTAAGATTCAACAGTTGATGCTACTTACTTGTTGTTGTATATGATTGAACTCTAGAGAAAAGTTGAAGAGTTTGCTTACAAAAAAGTTAGGACAACATAAGTCTAACTTTTATATTTAAGTCATAAAAAGCAGTTTTTCATACTAAAAAAATAATTTAAATTGTTAGGTCATGTTTATCAAATATTTTTTTAATTTTTCGTGTTTAAAGTATATAGAGTTTATATAGTCTATGACACTCACAAATAATGTGGCATTCTATTGGTAAAAGAATTTTCAAAACTGGTTCAGCAGACCCAGAGATTACTCCCTACAATCTCACAAACTTTACCTCTTTATAAAAATAAAGCACAGACAAACAATATTATTACTGATTATAATAAGAATGTGTGATATTTACAATTTAAAGTTGACATGGATATTCAGTCAATGACTCCGGCTATATTATACTATAAGTATACAATTTACTCTTAAGAGTATAAAAAATAGCCTTTTAGCTATTCATAGACCTACCAAATATACACAACATATTTCATAAAAAACGGTCAAGCCGTTTCGGAGGAGTTCAATAACAAACACTGTGATCAGAGCCGCGCTTAACGGGGGGAGGGGGGGATTGTCCCGGGGCAGCAAATTTTATGATGTTTGATGAGGCAGCAAATTTTTGAGGATCAACATAAAATAAAAAATTTATAATTGTAATTTTTCTTGTATTACCGTATAACTAAAATACATATTATTCCGTTCATAAATACCACGAAAAATCCGCAGTCTACTATTTTCGTTCCTATACGTTTTTACACCGATATCGCGATATTTTCGATAATGATGTTTAGTTATCGATATCGAAATTATTAAGAAAATACCCACGATAACGATATCGTATCGAATTATCGATATCGTTGGCCAACACTAATAATTTTGAATTGTAATTTTCTGGGGTATTTATTCCACTTTCCATACATGTTCGGCGCCACTGAACATCTCAAATTTACTGGGGTACTATTAATTTTGTGAAAAATATAGAAATTTCTTGACGAGATGTCTCAGGACACTAAATTACAAAGTTAAAAATTGACAATTTACAAAAGTACAGTATAGACGTTTGATAAATAAATAATTTTCATAAACACTCGGTGACCAATGGAAATGGGTTTTATACTTTTTATTCCATATTTAAACACCATATACAATTCCATTCACCTTATATTTGTATACATGTTTAAATTTGGTACTTCCAAAATCTGGCAGCCTTGATCAAAAGTATTAATGACAACATAGAAGTCATGCTGATATATGGAAATAAATAAGATAATTAATCATAGAAATAAATTTCAATAATATGAAGAAAAGTAAATTAAAACTAAATGAAATTGTTAGTTAATAATTAATAGAATACTTACATCATTGATTAAATATATAAGTATATTTAATCAATGCTTACATGTTAGTATTTTAATAAAAGGTTTATGCATGTATCAATGATCCTCCTTATTTTTCAAATATATATTTTAATACATTTTCATGAGTAATTTAAAATTCAAATTTCAAAGTCTATTGAAATATTTGCATCAATCATATTTTGATATCCTACACTTTAACTTAAATCCGCTTGCACATTTGTAAATAAAACAATAAAAATAAAACAAGCCATAAGTCAAATAGTACCAGAAGCCTGTGAAGCTTTAGTAGCGCTAAAGGCAAATATTCAGGTAAATACACATAAAATGTGTAGTGTACTGTCTACGTTATTATTTACGTCCTCACCAGGGGCGGATAGGCATGATCTGACCGGCCCGGGAAAAATAGATTTTAGCGGCCCACATGGTCATAATATACAAGATCTAACAACCCAATACCCCCCCCCCCCCCCCTAACCATTTTTTTGTAGGAATATTATGAATTTAATATTACACTATTACAACTACTTGGTACCTATTATTATATTTTTTTATCACACCACTTTTATACTATATTATAATATTATATTAGATTAGATTATAATTGTATTTATTGCACTAATTATAAATGTATAGACTATAACTGTACAGGGTAACTTGATAAATGCACTTAAATTATACTGGTTGTGCTGGTGAAAAAAAAAGTAGCAAACTCTTTAAACATGTATACATTTATTAATAAATACAAGCAGGCATATATATAATTTATAAACTTTGGATGAAACTTTTAATGAATAATATAAACAAGTGTGTAATATTATATTAATATTTATTTTATTAATATAAGATAAATATAATATATTATAAGATTAATAATGACTTAAGTAGTTTATTTTGAGAGGCAAATTTGTCAATAATTGTGTTGTTTTCTAGTTGGTTTAATATATCTTTTTCTGTGCATATAATCATAAGTTGTTCCAGGTGTGAAGATGATAGTGTACTATGCAACCTATTTTTGATATATTTAAGCTTAGAAAATGATCTTTCGCAAGAAACTTGTGATATAGTCAAAGTTAATATATACTTATAAGTAGGGCCCGGATTTCAATGCAAAATGCATTTTTTTTTGGTTAATCTTAGACAATGCTTTCCAAGCTTATAATTTGGATCTATAACAGAGACTTCAAAGGTGAAATTTTTATTTTGCATTTTTTGCTTTTTTTTGCATATTTCAATATTTTTTCATTTTTAGAACATAGTTTAGCATTTTTCGGTCATTTTTTCGTTTTTAATGCATATTTGGTCAATAAAATAAAACTATACAAATTTAGCCTATTCAAAAATATTATTTAAAGATAAATTATTTTCTTGATATTTAAGTAGCTTTAACGGGTTTTCCATATTAACTGTCAATCTTAAATTTTTGATTCAGTTTTTATCATAATTTATTATTGTCTGTGGAGTGTCACCCGTATTCGATCAAAAATCACGTTTAAATAAGTATTTTCATATTACATTTCGGTCATAACATTTGCTTGTCAATAAAAAGTCAATTTTTCAAATTTTCAGTTTTTTTTAATAAAATAATAAATAAAAATTACATCTTATTTAAAGTTTACAAATCGTGTAAAAAAAAATATATATATATATATATATATACATATGGCATTTTTAAGATCATTTTTGTGGTAAAATGCATTTTTTAAGAGCATTTTTGGCTGATTTTTAGAGCATATTTGTATAGTTTTAAATGCATTTAAATCCGGGCCCTACTTATAAGCTAAGAATAATGAAGAATAGGCTGAACAATACAAAGAATATCTCAACAAAATAATATAACAGCAATGAATACAATTTGAACACTTGTTACAGGCATTTTCACTAATTAGATATTCTTTTTTATCTAAATTAAAGCCATCTAAGTCATCTATATCTTCTTCCTCGTTTACATAACTAAAACTTATATTTTGTTTTAAAGAGTCAAATTTGTTCATAAAATCAAGAAACTCCTCTTTTAGTGAAGCTTGTTTCATTTGGATTTATAAAGTTCAATTTTTCACTAATTTTTTCATTGCATTTTCTGGAAAACGCTCATTTTTTATATCTTCAAAGTTTTTTTGAATCTAAACAAGAAATATCTGCACAAATTTCTCGAGATAAACTTTCATACCTTACTTTTATTTTATCGTTAATTGTGTCCAAAATAGTTTGAAAAGTGCCTATTCTATATTCATCAATCGCTGAAATGTTTTTGAAAGAATCATCAGCCTCTTAGTTAAACATTTTTTTGGGAACTCGACGTCTTTTATTTGGAAATTTGTTTTCAATAATAATATCAATTTCATCAAGTTCGTCATTCATATGTTCTATAAATATATTGGTTTTATCATGAATTTCAGAAAATTCTACTTGCTGTAATTGAACTTCAGATTTTTTAATCATATTATATGCTTGTAATATGTTACAGTACTTACTCTGGAGATATTTAGATAAAGTTCCTGTAATACTAAATATCTTGAGGAACACCATTGCTGTTAAAATTGTCTCATATTTTATGAAATTTTCTATAAACCCTGACGCTTTAGTTCTAGATTCCGAGTCGTTTTGCACCGAATCTTTAATTGTTTTCATTACTTAAATTAAGTTTTTAAATAGTATGCCATTAAAATTTTTAGTGTCAAACAGTCCAAATATTTTTTTGAGTGCTACTTCCTTCGCCCACCATCTTGTTTCTCCAATTAAATTAATTTTCATTTTAGTAACTATATCATTCCAGTAATCCATACGTACATGTGATCTTCGGAAGTACTGTACTATTGAGTAGTTCAAATAAGTTTGCAGCATGAATTCCGCTACTAGTGACATCTTGCAATACTAAATTTAGAATGTGTCCAACACACCATACGTGCACTTGATTGGGAGCTAAATCTTCCATCTTTTTAGCGAATCCTGAGTATTGTCCCTGCATATTGCTGGCCCCATCGGTTGAATTCCCAATACGATGATTTAGTGAAATACCTTTTACACTAATAATAAATACACTAATCATAATATATTATATACGCGGCAGCCGTGTTCATATGCGTAACCGGCGTGGCGTTTAGTCAAAATGTCACATAATTTACAAAAATAATAATACAGTCGACTCTCGATAACTCGAAGTTCAAGGGGGTGGAAGAAAATCGACTTACTAAAAATTTCGAGTTATCAAAAAATTTAATAATGTTATTGCTATTTGAAGGGGAATTTTATTTATTCGAGATGTCAAGAATTTCGAGTTATCAAGGTTCGAGTTACAGAGAGTCGACTGTATAAATAATTACAATAATTATAATGTGTACCAGTTAACAGTGTAAATTATAATACGAAAATGTACCTACTTGTCTATACTCTCCAGAATCCAAATAGATTGGTACGTTATCATTATATATTTTTACTATTTAGATACAGTGATCAGTGATAACAGAAAGCCAAAAACTGAATGATATAGTAACTATTGCCTAATTGGAAAATGTTTACTGTAACGTCTATGTTCGTTAATAATAGTATTATTATTTATATTAGTTCAGGCGGTAGCTGCGGGTCAATACGCACATCATCGGCCCATTTTCGTCAATATAAGCAGCGGCCCACCGGGAAAATCCCGGTGTCCCGGTGGCCCTATCCGCCCCTGGTCCTCACTTTTCGTAAACCCACCTGGTAACAATCTTTTGATGTGATTGAAATTTATCGACAAATCGTGGAACGCGATTTAACTTCGTCTCGTATCAACTTTTGTTACGTGACGGTGTTACGCCTTTACGTCCGCACATCGATTGCTGTTGCGCATCTATGTTATGTTACGCGCAAATGTTACAAGTGCGTATGAGGCTTAATAGAAATATTTAATAGATTAGTCGGTATATCAATATAATTCTTATAAATTAAATAATAGGTGCTATTAATACTAAAATGAATATAATTTATAATTAATTTTACATATATTTGTAATATAACGCATTATATATTTGTATTGTATAGTTGTTTAGTAACATAGAGTATAGACTTCACTAAGTCAGGCAAAATTATATATTTGATTTCTGTTCAATGTATTTTTAGCGAAACATAAATATTTTTTTCCCTGAGTTACGCTTACTTAATAATTGTCGATATTTGATCGTCGAATATTATTGTTAAATTAAATGTATGTAAATTAATTTAGTTTTTAATAAATGAACATTTTTATCTAATGTTTAAAGAATCTCCTCTTGAAAGCTCTGTAATCTAAAATGAATTAAATAAACCAGAAAAGACAATTAAACACAATACACCAAGGTTAGTACAATTAATATAGATAATTTAAAATATAGTATATCTGTTCAAAATATTTATTTTACTTATGAATTTCACTAATATCTGTGCTGAATATAAATTTAATAATAAACAAATCGTTACTGGAATATTTATATTGTATTATTGTTTTGAAAAAAAAAACCTAAAGACTGGAAAATGGCGATAATTAGTATGACTAGTTAAAAACTAAATTTTTACATTTTTTACATGAGTATTATACTAAATATAAATGTCTGCCTTAGATATAATATCTATGGCAGACATTTATATTTAGAATAATGCCTCAATCAAGATCTAGAAAATATGTCAGAAAATGTTAAGTTATAGAATTGAAATCGAACCTGCTAAAGTTTCACAATTTTGTCACAGCCCAAGGCCTAAAAACGATATTTGTCGACCAGCTAGAACTATTTTAATGTTGGTTACTTTAGTCTGAAGCTGTCTTCTACATTTATTTCATTCCTATTTTGTAGATATTTATAAAATTAGCTAATATCAAATAAACTAAATAAAACTGATTGGTAATAATTATAAAAATTAAACTATTTCTCTAAAACAAAATTCTCCGCGTACCATTTGTGGTACACTGTAATGATGGGCACAATGTACCATCATTTTCATTCATACACATCATCGAATGACTTGTAGATATGCCGACTTGTGGTATTGACACGTAGTCACGTATTAATATTTAAGTAATTATAAAATCTACCCCTTCATAACAATAATTTCACATACCGTTAGATTAGGATATTTGTAATATACACGTATTGAAAATTATAGTTTAAGTATCAAATTACATTAAGACATGCCGACTTGTGGCATAGATTTATAAATATGTAATAGTCCGAATTAGATATAGTACCGCAATAAATTATACACTTGACAGTTATAAAAATCACACGGATCAAAAAAAAGATAGTAATAATCAATAAGCGATAATAATAGTAACGGCAAAAGGTCACGTATTACCCTTCGGCTCGTAGAGATCTGAGGGAATAAAGAAATTGCATACAAACACCGCCTACGTGACCAAAGAATGACACTCGGCACTTCAGACTCACACGAACTAATTTTAACGGAATGTTTGAGGGTGCCGACGTGGTCCCGAATTAGGTCAATCCCTTGGAGCTCTCACCGACAAAGATGTACGTACGTGACCAGTAGTCTATATAAGGAAGCTCGACGATCATTACGATCGCAGTGCAGCATAGTACGAGCCAACAGTCAAAAGTAACATCATCCGTTTAGAGCTTACATTCGTGTGATTATTATAACTGTCAAATATTCTAAAGTAATCATATCAAGTCTTTTCTTTCAAGTTAATTACTTGAGTAGTATATATTCCTTTTCCGAGCCACTGGCATATTGACGTCCTATCCTGTGGATTTTCAGTGAGAAGACCTTGACATATACCAGACTCAAGCTTGCACTTGGATAATAAGGTAAGTGGAAAACCATAATTATTATATTTCCTCCCACCGTTAGAAACCCTATATTGAAATCGTAATCTCAGGTCAACTCCTATATCTCAGAGTTGAACTCACGATCCCGAAATTAACATCTCTTCGCAACAAGTGTACCATCCTCTGTGTGACGAGTAGTGGTTGCTATAGACTAAACTGTGACAGTCGCTCGACACATATTGATATTTCGAGCCTGCCACGTTCAGGCTTAGTACATTGTTGCAAGGTAATTTACCAATTATAGGAGATTTGTGAAATCACACCTCACAAGTGGGTTCCCCAACAATATTGTCCCATATCTCTACGATACCCCTTCAAGCTATCCCCATACCCTTTTACTCCTCCTTATTGGTTTATTACAACACGTACCACAGGTTGAGAACCGCTGTTATAGATGATACACAGTTAAAAAATATCGATTTTTTTTGAGCTTTTATTTGAAAATATCATGTTTTCTTAGTTTTTTTTGGATAATGCCGTTATTTTAGTCTGAAAAATATTTTTAAAATATAATACTAAAATACTAAATTCCACAGTCATATTTCTTACTGATTATTGAAAAAAAAATGTAACACAATTTAAAAAAAAAAAAGTTAGGATATTAAATTTTGACAAAGCTCGACAAAAATGACGAACATGTACAATATATTTGTTGTTAAAAATAAATGTAACGTTTAATCTTAATACTTTAGGTTTGAAAATTAAATAAAAGATCTTTTTATAAGATTATTCTTTTTGGCCATTAAAAAATTATTGACCAAAAAGCCACAAAAAAAAATTTAGAAAATGAAATGTTAATAAAAATTCCAACGAATTTCGATTGTACGATATAATTTATTTGGTTGTTATTCTATAGTTATTAAAATTGGCGACTTGACATTTTTACTGAGTATTTAAATTAGCATTTTGTAGATACTTTATAATTTTTCAGATATTTTATGAAATTTGTGCTGTGTATAGGCATTTGAAATATTGAATTCAAAATTAAACCTTAGTAATATATAAATCTTATTAAGGAATTTGATTCTAATACAATATCAACCATTTTTAGAAATGTGATCGTTCCGAATTTTTTCACAGTTATTCAAAAGTAATGGTATATTATTTTCAAGTTTAAAAGACAAATATAAAAATATTATTCACCTGTCCTTGAATTTCACTCGACTATAGTTTTACCCGTTTTAAAATTCAAATATGTATATTTCTAGGAAATATCTTGATCTTCTATTTTGCACTGTGGAAAATAATGATATTTATTTTATATATCTATTTTTGTAATTTTTAATTTATTTTGACTAAAGTTATGAATCTCAAATATTCTAAATTAATATATTTTGAGTAATATTTTTATTTATTAAAAATGAAAATTATTGATTATGTTACAATATTTTTTTTATAAATTATATATTTATATTTTAATAACAAATTTTGTAATAGACTTATATTTCTGGGATAGGGTGACAAAAATTATTTGCCTTGGGCTACAAAAACTTGAAGTACTGCTTACATCTCAAAACTATGATTAAGGTTAAAAATAAAAAAAACAATTTTAATATTTCAGGTAATTGATGTTTAAATTGTTAAATTTGTGTTTTACAAGGTCAAAACTAAAACAAAAAGGAGTTGAAGGAGGAGAGTGGATAGTTAAATATATATGTTTTTTCGTATAATTAAAGATTTAGTTTTTACTATATATAAAATTTAAATTATGAATGAGTTATAAGTTTTTACATTAAATAAACCATCAGAACGATTTATTTACAGGTTATTGTCCTGCCGAATTTTGATCTATATATACAGAGTGATTCTTTTATCAAACAACACTTATTTTTGAAAAAGTATAAACTTTTTTCAACATTTTTTTTCTTCAAAATTGTAGATTTACGCTGTTCTATAATTGTATATATTTTTTATATTTTTCACCCTTATATTAATTAGGCGAATGAATATCTACTTTTGATTTTTAAATAGTAACCTACTATATACTTAAAATTTCATAAATTAATAAAGCTATTTTTTTTATTATAAATCACGTTCAGATTTTCAATTTTCATCTGTTGATGAGATATTGCTTTTTAGATTTGGGTGATTCAGTGTTTATTGTGGGTGTAAATGATGTTATACTTCATCAGTAGATATTGCCTCCTAAAACCATCGAACTTTGAGGAACAATATCTCATCAACGGATTAACGAAAAATGAAAATCTGATCGAGATAAATAATAAAAAAAATGTCAAAAGTTGATAGTCTTCTTCTTCTTCTTCTACTTCGCCTTCCTCCCAACTATTTGGGGTCGGCCACCCTTGTCCTACACCTCCACTTTACTCGGTCAATCACATCTCCTCTGCACACACTGACAGCCCTCATGTCATTCTCCAAAGTCTCCAACCATCTCTTTTTTGGTCTTCCTCTACCTCTTTTCCCTTCAACGTCCATCATCATAACCACTCTTACTGCATTCGTTTCCTCTCGCCTCATCACATGCCCAAACCATCTCAGCCTATTTTCTCTCATCTTGTCCACAATTGGCGCTACACCAACACTACCTCTCACGTATTCATTCCTTATTCTATCTTCTCTTGTCACTCCACTCAACCATCTAAGCATTCTCATTTCCGCGACACTCATACTTTGTTCTATTCTCCTGTTAACCGCCCAACACTCTGAACCATACAGCATAGTTGGTCTCACTACACTTATAAAATTTACCTTTCAGCCTAATTGGAATTCTCTTATCGCATAACACGCCCGATGTTTCTCTCCATTTCATCCACTCGCACTTAATCCTATGTTTTACATCAATGTCAAAGCCCCCGTCCTTTTGAACAAAAGATCCTAAATATTTAAAGCTCTCAACTTCACCTATCACATCACCATCTATTGTCAGTTGTCTCTTCATTCCTTCAACTTCTTGGTCTCTTTGTCCAAAATCATACTCAATATACTCAGTTTTATTTCTACTAATTCTCAATCCCTTTTCTTCGAGGGCTAACCTCCACTCATTTACCCTATTATTGACAACTTCTAGGTTTTCTCCTATCAGAACTATATCATCCACAAATATCATATACCATGGTGTCTCACCCTGTATCTCCTTTGAAACCTCATCCATTACCACTGAGAACAGGTAAGGGAGCTGACCCCTGGTGCACACCTACTCCTACATTGAGACCTTCTGATACTCCACACCGACTCTTGACACTAGTACTCGACCCTTCATACATATCCATTCATACATATTTTTCTCATTAATGCCCACCTTAAAACTATCAAAAGTATATCAAAAGTTGATAGTAGTTTGCCTAATTAATATAAGGATGAAAAATATAAAAAAAATTATAGAACAGTATAAATATACAATTATGAAAAAAAAAAATTGAAAAAAGTCAATACTCTTTCAAATAATGAGTGTTCTTTGATAAAATAATCACCCTTTACATAACGACAACATTTTCGCGAGCATTCTTTAAGGTAGAGCTGATCTTTATTATATCTATGCTTCTGGTTAATCTTCATGCCGCACACATGAGTCACTGACAAAACTATAATTTCCATAAATTCAGATACCAATATATGTATGTTAAAATAATAATACATGTTAAAATTATGTTAAAATAATAATAGAAAAATACATTTATATTTATAGGTAATATACTTTAAGTTAATGCACAGATTTTTTTTTAATTTTGATAAAAAATTATTTGACATGATACTCTTTTATATACCTACTCGTATGGTACGCACTAATAATTTATCTTTTAGATATTTTGAGTTTATATTACTATACTTTTTTATTCGTATTAATATATTAAATGTTCAAAACATAATACATATATGATATATCATTAGAATTGAAAAAAACTTTTTAAAACCTAAAGTCAAAAAAATTTTTTTGATCCAGGTAAAATTTCAATTAAAGGTTCTTCAAAAGTTAAGGTTTCATGATTTGGCCAAGGATCCGGCTCCAGAACTGGTTTTTCTCCTAACACTTTGGTTCCAGTCTCTGATTTAAAATTACATTGGTCATTTAGTGGTTAAAATATTTTAGAATATTTGAATTCAAATAATATAATTTACCTAGAAAACTAAATGGATTGAGCGTAGATTTAGATACATACATATATATATGCAACAATGCCAACTGCTTTGCGGAAATTACTGCAATTATATACTTTTAGGGTTAATTATGTTCTTATAGTATTTTAAACATTAACTTTTTCACGAGTTTTATTGATTCCGTAGATACCAACTGTGAACTTAAGTGTATTATATACTAGGCAGTTTATCCGTACACAGACGTGATTAAAAACCATTTCAATTAAAAATCACCTACCACTGCCCACTAATCGGCTTGTTCACTTACTCGATTTTAAATCACCTGTGCCAACATATGACAAATAAACGTTCGATGTGAATAATTCCAGTCAAAAAAATGTTTTTAATTTTAAGTGGTTAAGGCGAGCGTTCACTTAAAATTAAAAATGCGTGATCGAAAGAGGGCGTCCACGATTTGTAGCCCCATGGTTTTTTTTAGCGTGAAATCATCGATTTTATTACAGCTATTTAAATTCCAACGAATAATCACGGTGGTTTTTAATTGTGACCATACGCGAATAATCCGCCTATACAGTGTGTATTGCACTTTTCACTCGAATTTATGTAAACGAAACACTTACAATAAAAATTATGTTTATGTGAATATCGTAACTTTATTTTAGACATTGAGGCGATTGATTAAAGCAAGAAATGTAAATTTGATAAATGTTTTGATTAATGTTCTTACTTTTTTAGTATTATAATTTTGTACACTCCATGCAGCATTCCATTAAATCGTAAATTCGACTTAGAACAGTTGGAACATAGATATTATTTTTTTTTAATAATTTCCCTTATCTGAGTAAAAACTTTTTTTTTTTTAAGGTAAAATAAGGCATTTTGTATTTAATTAACTATAAAAAAAATATTTATTTAATAGTAATATATTCGTTATTATAAATTATTTCCAAAAATCACGTTTGTTTTTTTGGATGAAATTTAAGCAACGTCCTTTTTTTTAAATTCAAATTTATGAGAAATATTATTTTTATTTATAAATCCTAAACATTTAATAAAAGTTTATTTCATTATTGAGCATATTATAAATATATATAATTTGATGTTAACAAAGTTGATTTTTGTAATTTAAATCGAGCAATTATAGTTTTGTAATATTTTTTTCCGATAGATTAAATACTTAATTTTAGGTTTTAATTTCAACCTAAAAATGTACTATTTCTAATAGTACTTAAGAAAAAATGATTTCAAAATAAAATATTTAATGTTTAACTCACTGCGACTAAGAATCTTTATTTGATTGTTATTATAATACTTTGATACATCATTGGGTTAAAATATTTACAAATACTATTACTTATAATGTGATAATATAAAA
This sequence comes from Sipha maydis, assembly GCA_034509805.1. Lineage (NCBI taxonomy): Eukaryota > Metazoa > Arthropoda > Insecta > Hemiptera > Aphididae > Sipha > Sipha maydis. Next base: position 198,000 of record JASXSY010001970.1, on the reverse strand, counting down.
TTATATATATCAGTAAATATCTCTCAAATTATACGCTCACCTGTATCAGCAATTGTTTTGAAAAACAAGGTCATTTGGTGTTTGTTTTTCTCATAAATTGCCATTATCCTTATTTGTTAATCAAAAGTATATTTATTAATGTATATTCGTTTCGTAAAGATTAAAATTTTTAAGTCTTTCCACAAAATACTAATTTTCTCAAAAAAATTTTTTCGTTTTCCCCTTACTTTGGCCTCAACTTGTTTTACGTATGTGGTACAAATTTACTTCAATATAATACGAATATGAACGTATTGTATTGCAAGAAAACATGATTGTATTATATACTTGTGACGTCATCGTGGTGCTTCTACACTGATTTACCATTAATCCATTCATAATTTATACGTTTTGTTCAATTCATTTATAAATTACAATTTAATAACTATTGGCTATTCCATATCAAGCGTTTTATAAATTTTTCCGTACGTAAGAATCGGGAACTTGTTTTTAAGCCAAAACCAGACGCATAACTAAAATCAAATTAGTAGACCGGTTTTGAACATGGCGAAATGGAGGTGGAACTCACAATTTCTGATGAACATATTTATTATATATTAAATTACCTTTTTTGATTAGTATCTTTTATCACGTTTAACCGTATATACTCGTTCGTTACACATTGCTTATTCACTTCTTAGTCTTGTTCGTGTTAGCTAAAGAACTACATGGTTCATAGCTGTTGGCGTTAAGATTTAAAAACTTGCGTTGTTGTCAGAATAGAAGTCAGCAATAAAAATTGACAGGTATTGTCTATGTAAATTTGATAATTGGTAGACTCTTCTCTTATATAGATATATATCTTAAATTATCTATGAATTATTTGATAGATAATTTATAAATACAATTATCTACATGTTTTTGGAACGAAAAAAATCGAAGTTATTTTTATTATAGTTAACTAAAATTAATCTATTTTTATTTAACTCTAACGGATTATAATTACACATTTATTCCCGCGCGATAAATTGTATTATCACACATATTTTCTAAAAATGAACTACTAACTTAATAAAAACAAAACAAAAATGTAAGAATTGTACTTCCTTTTTCGCTTATCATATTATATTTTACCTTGAGACCTCGACCTTCGTTATTGAGTAGAATAGTTTGTAGTTTGCTAATGGAAATAATTTTATACTTATTTGATAACCTCTTGATGATTTTCATTGTGCTTAATATGTATAAATAGTGTTTATAATAGGGTGTAACTAAATTTTTATAAATTATCATGGAGAATAATTGTTTAAAAAAAATTCACAAATTACTGGGTTTATTTCACTGCAAATCACGTGCAAAAATCAAGGTGTTAATGTTGTTTACGTGGTTAATTTTTTTTAATGGTTTTATGATACTATTTCGTAGGTTAATCAAAAGGTACACGCGGGTTTTATAAAATGTTAAGCGATCCAAAAATTGCTTAGAATTTACGAATTATTTAATGATCAAATACTCCTACTAATAAATAATATGATCAAATACACCAATTAAATAAATAGTTAAATCATGTACCTAAATAATATTGTTGTCTTAAATTATTTATGATTTTATTAACCTCGGTCAAGGTAAGCAAATGAGCTATCTATTTGACCCATGCCTGTAGTTTTAAAACGTATGCTGTATTCATACCCAATTCAAATGTCCGTATGTGTACATTTAATCAATGCTTATGTCATTCAAACGGTGTTTATCATTTTAGCTGTTACCAAAAACGGCTTTTGTATTTTTCTTTAAATGTAAGTTGGCGTCATTTTCTTTGGATCAGAAATAAAATACGCAGGATCACGATTTCAAGCTGTAAAGTAGAAAATAAACTCTCTAGGTAAAATAAATCGCTGGTTGCGGTGTTTAAGTGCGAGTAATTTATTGTGTATGATGTTTTACTATTATGTTTAGGCGCACATTTGAGATTTTCTTAACTTGACATGGAAAAAGGATCATTCATATTTTGTTGGTTATTTGTGATCCAGTTTGTATCGTCCCAAACAAATAATGGTGAGTAGTTTCTCAATTTCACGTTTTTTCTGTTGTTAATAATTATATAAATTATAAATAACAACTATAGTTTTAATTAAAACACATTAGTTTATAAAATATGTGTTGACGATATGATTTCATAGTTTGGTATTATTAATATGATATCAATTAAATATTTCAATAAGTGAACTTTACATCGTTATTAAAATGTCATTTTGTGTCTCCACGTTGAATTACATATTCGCACAGTTATTAATTTAACGGAAGTTGGTTTATCATTGCAATACATTATTACATTAAAAACGTAGCTTGGAATAAAGGTTATTGTTTATTGCTGTATTTCTGACGTTTTTGAAATATGCCATAAAATTAGAATAAAATATAATTTCAAAATATGATGGGGTTCACCTTCATATTATATCATTAATTTGAAATATCTTATAACTTCAAATTTAATCGAATTAGACATAACATAAACAATGATGTATTACCATGAAGTGATTCGACTTCTCATTCTATAAGATGCTAAACTTAAATTAAACAAAACATTAGGATTTTTTAAATAGAATAAGAATTACGTCTGATTATTTATTTTACCATGTATTAGAATTTGAAGTGATTGAAATTAATGAAAAATGTTTGAGAGAAAAAATTAATAAGTATGTATTATATACCATTAGTTATTTAAAAATTAATAGTTATTGAGTTATATTTTATTCAAAAGTCATAATATGTAAATATTTTCTTTAGATTCACATTATTTATATCAAAAATAACTTAGTGTTCTACAATAAGAAATCAAGGGACTTTTTCTAACTTTCGTAGAACATTTTGGGCTATACTCATAGACACGTTAAATAAATGGTCAGCGTTTTTAAAAACCATTTTGGCTTACACATGAAAACTCTTGTCCTGTGGCAGAAAATATTTCAATAAAGAAAATTATTTATTGGAGAATTTAACATATTGTTATATTTGTCTGTTTGACGTGCTATTCTGTTGAACTATTGATACTAATGAGTATAAAGATTAATGTATACCATAAACATAGTCCATTTAGTTAATAGGTTGTAGTTTACAATATATATATATATATATATATATATATAGTCTCCACCATGGTCTTTGACCGCCTTCCAAGACTGTGGTCATTGCGATTCTTTAACGATATCACAATTCATGGTTTACAAGCAAACATAACTACAAACTATTGAGTAAATATTTATGCCATTTAAATTCGATTGTAATAAACCGGAGAATTTGTTGGTTTTATAATAAAGTTTGTATTTTGTATAATTTTTTTTTAATATGCATCAGAAAGATCAGATGTTTTAGACATAAATTAGACTAAGAAAACATTTTTCAATTTTCTTCAAAAGAAATTAGAATAAAATGCGTTAATATAATTTTGATAGAATGAGTAATTTTGTACTTTATGATTTTTTTCATTTTATGCTAGGCTAACTTTGATACCTAAATATTTAAGCTGTAATGTTAAAACAGAAGATTATATTTAATAAATTTTTTTTAAACCTTTAAAGTTTGAATAGCATTAAAATATTTATCAAAATTTAAGTTCTATTATAATCTAATAGATATTAGATACTATTAACTACCACCACCTAATAACATATATTACCCACCAACCGTAATAATTTGAAATTTTACTATTCGATTACTTCGATTCTGGTGTTACAGTTAAATTAATTTTTTTATGTTGTTTCTTTTTTACTGTTTTAGTTTAACAATTAAACACATCTTTATAAAAAAGTAAATTATAAAATTATAATAAATATATAATGTAATCAAAATATAATATTATTTATTTTAAAATTGATCGAGTACTCGACTAAAAAAAAATTTACTCGAAATTCGACATTTTTTTCGGAACGAATATAGTTTAGTTACTAAGCGTATTTTTTTTAAAAATTTTTTCATGTATACCATAATAAAATGGTACTATCGATTAAAAGTCGGTTTAGCTTCCTTATAGGTTATAGTCTTAATAATTATCGCCTAATCAGGTATACATATAGGTAAAATACATTAAGAGTGTACAACATATAAGCTATGTAATTATATATATAATTACATAGCTTATATATAGCTTATATCGTCAATTGTACATAATAAAGCAATTATCCTCACTCGCTTCGCTCATCCGGCGGAGGACTTGCTACACGAAAGTATCATTTTATTATACAGGCAAAAACAGAAATGGAAAAAAAAAATTGCCAAAAATAGCACTTCTTATGCTCGACATTTTTCGAGTATATGAATTTTGAACTCGACTCTACTAGAAAAAATTGAAACTTAACTCGACATCAAAATCAATATTCGCTCAATACTAAAATATTTATTTTAATTTTAATATTTATACGTTTTTTTCGTATATATATTACTATATTGATCTTTTTACTTTTAGAATGTTTCACGCCAAACGATTTAAATGGTGTTTGTATAAACATAAAGAGATGTCCATCACTTCTATTGCTTTTGGAGAATCAACGACAAAATAGTTCAATTGCTGCTTTTCTCCGTAATTCAATGTGTGGTTATGAAGGTAGAGATCCTAAAGTGTGTTGCGCTTTAGAGAGTGAATCTAACAACAATCCTCCGCCAAATGTTCCACCACCAACAACAACAACTGTACGACCTAATCAATCATTTGGATCTGATAACGTCGAAACAGTTAAATCATCAAAATTACCATCACAAAGCACCTGTGGAAAATCTAATTCTAGCCATATTCGAATTGTTGGAGGCATTCCAGCCGATTTAGGTAAAAGGTTTAGGATAAAATTATTATATTTATCTACGTTTAGAAACGAATGGGCAGTATTGTTTGGTATTACTTTGAGTATAGTATATTACATTTGTTAAATATTTTAAATTTTTTAGGTGCTTGGCCTTGGATGGCAGCTCTTGGATACCAAAATCTTAATAGACCAGGCCGTGATTATCAATGGTTATGCGGCGGTGCCCTAATATCTGACAGATACGCATTAACAGCTGCTCACTGTACAGTCGGAATTGGAAATCGAAAGTTGTAAGTATATCTACATTCAATTCGCACATATGTTTACAATTTTTCTTATAGTCCAGAAAAATTTGTAACATAATTTAACACGGGTAGTTAATAATCAGCTTGTCTGCGGTTTTTCTTTCTTGATTGCTAAATACGAGTATAAGTATTTGTTAAGACTAGGTACGTAAAATAGTAGGGGGTGTTAAGATTGTTGCTACTAAGATTACCTTTCTGCTAAAAATGTGTTTTTTTTAATATAAAATATGTTTCTAAAATATTTATTTGGGTAGATTTATTAGATTTTTGGCGGTTTAAAATAATAGTATATACAACAAATTCGTAAAATTATTCATTCATTTATGATAAAATCTGTTTTAAGTGACTATTTAATGAAATTTAAAAACTATTAGTAAAAAAGAATTTATTTATTATTAGTGTATAAATATTTTTATGCGTGGCAATATTTTAATTTTTTTTTCATCAAATATTTTTGTTCTTAACGGTTTTAGTTTTTCAGGGCCGTTGTACATTTAGGTGATTTAGATTTAAATCCTACTGTGCAAGATTCAGCTTCACCAATAGATGTGCCTATTTCACGTATCATAACACATGAACGATACAATGCACGAGAATATACCAATGATATAGCATTATTAAAATTAGAAAGGACTGTTAGATTTACTGGTAAGTCTTGAGTTTTTATGTGTAACTTCATTTTTTATTACAAGTATAAAGTATATTTTCCCTGTAGTACAAATTATATGCTATATCGTATGAATTCTCCTTATATTTCTTATGTGTAATTTTTCTTCAATATTTTTTAACAGTTTGAAAAACTTTTGAGGAATTAAATAATTACCTCTTAAATACATTATTAAAACAACATTTTCTATAAAAAATCTCAAATATCCTTAACACTTATGTGTATAATACATTTTTTTTTTATAGAACTCATTCAACCTATATGTTTGCCGATTCTGCAAAAGCATAGATCCAACCAGTTAGTTTCTTTGGTGCCATTTGTTGCTGGCTGGGGTTCCACATCATTTAGTAAGTAAATATTATGATAATAATTAAATATATAGTATACTTAAAACCTATGTACCTACCACATAATCAAATTAAAACACTAAAATATAGGAAATATTATAATAGTTATCTTAAAAAATTAATAATAACGAAATTAATATTTATTATACAATATATTTATCATTTAGATAGTTAAATAAAAATTAAAAATGAATATTCATAAAAAATAAAGTCCCTATGGTATCTAATCTTATTTAAAAGTATTATAACGGTAATTTTTTTGAAATAGGTATGCAATTGATTTACTCCGATTAAATAAATCTTACATACTGATCATCTTTGAATGTTGGCAATATTATTTAAACTATAAACTTTGACCACGTGAGACACATTTTAATAATATACTGTTCTAAGTGACCGTTTAACCAATTATTATTTAATAATATGCATTTAAAACATGAAAAACTTCTAAATGTTTTGTCTACGACAATTATTTGTTCATGTTGACAATATTGTCAACACTTTATTTTTATTTCTCGTGTTAGTATTGATGTAATATTAATATTTATACATTTAATTTAATATTATTAATATTTATTCAATAATAACTTAGGAGGACCATCTTCTAGTGCATTGATGGAAGTTCAAGTACCCGTAATGAGCAACGCGGATTGTAAGCGACAATTCGCAAATAAAAACACTGTAATTGATGAAAGAGTATTATGTGCTGGGTATTTAACTGGCGGAAAAGATGCATGTCAGGTAGCCTACCAATTATATTAATATTTTTTTGTACCTCTTGTTCATGTATTTAATTTTTAACGATTTCAGGGAGATTCTGGTGGTCCATTAATGTGGCCTAACGGAAATCAGTATTATTTAGTGGGTGTTGTTTCGTTTGGATTTAAATGTGCTGAACCAGGTTACCCTGGTGTATACACTAGGGTCACATATTTTGTTGACTGGATTGCAAATAACTTGAACAACAGTTAAGGTGTATCCATTGATATTTGGTACTGTTTCAGTATGAATTATTTCTCATAAAATAAAAATGCAGAGAATAGAAACTGCTAGTTGTGTAATTTTTTATTTTATTATTTTTTCAACAACCAAATTTGTATTTAGATAATTTTTCGCAACTTATTTTAAAATTGTTTTTTTTTATTTTTAATTTATATTATTTTTACATTAGATTTAAGTATTTTACATAACTTGTAAACTATGAACATAAATACATTCAAAATTGAAATAAATAGTTTTTTTTTTACAATCATTGCATTTTTTTCTTTAAAATTTAATTTTTAATAAAAGTTTTTAGATTTTCTTACAATATTTCGATGCCTCGTAAACAAAGTTAAACATACTATCGGTGAATCAAATGTAAGTTCAAAAGTTACAAAACAAATAACTAAAAGCCAGTATATGAAATATAGTCTAATTAGACTCAAACATGACCATTTTTATGCAAAGAGATAAACAATTTTTTTTAACTGTTAATAAGAATTACTGTTATTAACTGTATAAAAGGAATATTGAAAGAAAACTCTCAAATGTACAGCATTGTAGGTGTACTAGACAACTCGAAAAACGTTTGTGAGATTCAAGAGTTAAGTAATTAATGTATTTTTATAAATGTTTATGCTTGTCAAATCATCGATACAGTAAAGGTAAATCCTCGGCACGGCTTATGGACTTAATCATATGGCGGTTAAAAAAGCGTATTGTCTCGAAAAAAAGTCTAATCGAACTTAGCTTGATAATTAGATATATTAGAAGAGTATACTTTTCACTCAATTCGACATCGAATATTTCAATCAGCGTAAAAAATATTTGATTTCATTGCGGGTTGACCACGTTCATATGTGCTGATATTTAGAAATTAGAATAGGGTGATGGTGTTTGTAAAATAAATAGTATATTTGATTGAACATATTTTGATATATTATTATTAAGAATATTTTTTCATTAATATTTGTAATATTGATATAGTATATTTAATTTTAATGAGACTGTACAGTCACAATTTTTTTTTTTTATATTTGGTATATAATTTTCGATTCATATTTGACTGAATAGATAATACGAGTAGTATTATAAAATTAAATTTTCTTTATAATAATAGGATGCGAGCCAATGTAAAAAAATTTGCAATAACACATAATAACAAAGCTAACCTTTTTTATTGTCGTGTTCGTTTAACAATCTAAGGTAATTAGTATGTGTAATTCACAAGGCCTGAATTATTTATTCGTTCGGAAGATATAAGGTATCAAGGTATAGGTACATAAAACATAATTTGTTGTGGATTTTCATTTTTCGCATTATTTTGAAGTTAAATCCAATGTTATTAATTTATGTATTATTCAAACGTACTTAGAAAAAATGAGTTACAAATCAATTGTATAGCAACTGAAAGTAAAAATATTTAAAATTGTATTTAATTTAAATTTAATTGCTGCATTACAGTACTAAATTATACGTTATTAATAATTTAAAATTTATATTTTTAAAATTCTATAAATAGCTATAATACACAAGAAATACAAGAAATAAACGACAATGTCAATTATACTATAAATGTATTTTGAAAAATGAAGAGAAATATTTGTTAAAACGCATGCATTTTTATTAAATGATTTAATATAATAATGTAATTTATAAAACTAATAAAATGTGCGAAGTAAAACGAAAAAAATTGTATTATTATAAGAAATTAAAGGAGAAAGTATTTAAGTTTATATTGCGTATAGTTCAATAAATAGAATAAACACTAAATACACTTGTTAAGTACCAATTTGAACACATTTTCTATTACTTAATTTTTATTTGGTGATGATTATCGGAGCAATTATTCTGATTGAAAATGTGTACACAGACACAAAAAAAAAAACCATATTATTGTAAAACCAATACATTTTTCAATTCACTGAGAAACTAAAAAAATTAAAAAATTTTTTTTAATCTGAATTGTCTTTAGTTTTGTATAATTTTATTGACCTCGGTCAAGGCAAGCGGATGAGATATCTTTTTGACCCATGCCCATGATTATAAATCATATGCTGTATTAATATCCAACCCAAATATCAATATAGGATCGTTTAATTTATTCTTACACGATTTAATAACGTTATTCAACTGGTTTTTTTTTATCATTATAGTTCTTAATTGTTCTTGTATTTTTAGTTTTTAATAAATGTATAGCTATCGTGTTCAGCCTACGAGTAATTTACTTACTATGTTGTTTTGATTTTAGTTTAGGCGAACGTTGAAATTTTCATGATTTGACATGGAAGAAGGATCATATATAGTTTGTTTGTTATTTGTCATCCTGCATACCGTATCGTCCCAATCATACAATGGTGAGTAGTTCTTCATTTCACATTTTTTTCTTTCTATTATTTATGACTATAATCATAAAATATATTTAAATAATTAATCAAAAGCTATAGTTCTATATCATGACATGTTAATGGTACTATTTAATAGTTTAGCATATTAATGCCATAGGAGTTAATCGTTTCAAAAAGTGGACATAACATAGGTACTATAACTACTATTGATGTTGCGTTATCGAATTATATATTGGGCCAGTCACTTTAATGTTATCTTTATAATACAATATTGTATTCAAAATGTTCCTTGGACAGAGTTCATATCACGAACTACGATTTGTTTATGATACGTTTAAAATATGCAGCCTACAGCCCAAAAGCAAGAATAAAATACAGTATAATAAATATGATTCACTTTGCATATTTCACCTTTAATTCGAAATGTTACACGAATCAATATTACACAATGTGTACAGTTTTAAACTTCATTAAAATAAAATGTTAAGGTTTTTAAAATAAAGATATTTGATTTTATATCACGTATTTAAGTTTGTAGTAATTGAAATGAATTACCAAATTAACTTAATTAGTAACTATTAATTGAAGTATATTTTAACCGTTAAACATAGAATGTAATATATTTTATCTTGATTCTCATAATTTATATTAAAAATAAATTAGTATTTTACTACTAGAAATCAAGAGAAAAAAATATATATAAAATATGTAGAAGAATAGTAAAATAAAGGGGATGAAGTTTCTATACGAGCTATATGCATAATTTAAACTAGGGGGGCTGACTAGCAGTAAAGTTTTTGGTAGACACTAACAGAGAATGGATAATACATGGATATACCTACAGCGTGAGAAAAATTATAAAAATTTAGAATTCATGAAGTGAAGAAGATTTATATAATATACCTGTTATTCAGTTTCGAAATACAATTTTTAAACAAAACAATAACATTATAGTTTAATCGTCAAAATATTTTACTCAAGCATAATTTATATTGTACTAATATTTGTCAGGGTCCCATTACGTTGATGGCGTTCATCACAGATATAATATCTGTGAAAATTTCGAATGAAAAAACATAAGACAGTACGATTTTTGAAACCCGTGGCCCTATGTTCAAAAAAATCGATGAGCAATCACTGGGTTGCGACAGCTTATCTTTTCATTCTCGTACACCTATGTACATATACCTGATATACATGAGGGTAGCCGCAGTGTACGGCAGAGGAAAGATAACGCACCGCGTCATAATTCTATTGTTTATTTTTATTTATAGAATGTTACACGCCAGATGAATTGATTGGTGAATGTATTAACATAAAGAGATGTCCATCACTTCTAATGCTTTTTGAAAATCCGCAGAAAAACAGTACAATTGCAGAGTTTCTTCATAATTCAAAGTGTGGTTATGAAGGTAATGATCCTAAATTGTGTTGCGCATTAGGAAATGAACCTTCTAGTGCTTCAAATCAAACTACCCCACCGCCAACAACAACTGAAAGAATTAACTATTCGATAAAATTGCCATCTCTAAGTACTTGCGGTAGGTCTAATTCTAGCCACACTAGAATTGTCGGTGGATCACCAGCCGATTTAGGTACGGAGCTCAGATTAAGATAGTATTGTTGTTTGCGTTAATTTTTATGAAACAAACGAACAATATTGTGTTGAATAAATTTTAGTGAAATATATTTCTTATATCTTTAAATTATTTAGGTGTTTGGCCCTGGATGGCAGCTCTTGGGTATCAAGATCTTCGGGTCAGGGAAAATGGTAATTATCGATGGTTATGTGGTGGTTCTTTAATATCTGAAAGTTACGTGTTAACAGCGGCTCACTGTCTAGACAGGAAGCGGTATCGTAGATTGTAAGTACATCAATATCTATTTCATACTTTAGAAATCTACAGTTAAAATTCAATTTGTTTTTGAACTTATCTTTTTAAGATTCCGAATAGAACTAGGAATATATTAGTTTATAATTTTGTCTGTTTTTTTCGATATATATTTTTATCTACAAACCAATTTTAAAAATAATATCATACATCAATATAGTTTAGATAATAATTAATAATAATAACCGAAGTATTTATATTTCTTAATATATCTATGTCTAATAGGAACTCATTTTAAATAATCTCTTTTTTAAATAAATTATCTCTATGTAAGAGAACCAATTTTTTTCAATGTATTCCTTCGTGTATACTCGAGGATGACTTTTTAATTAGAAACTGGTAGTGCTTTACAAATACATATAATAATAGGCTGCTCCAGGCTAAGCATTTATTTATTTTTATGTATAAACTATTTGTTTATTTATTTTTATATAATATTAATAATTGAGAAAAACCGAGGAAAAATTACAAAAAATTACGAGGTATAGATTATTGACAAAATCAATTTTTTTTTTTTTAATCACCGTTAAAAATAAGTAATCGTAGAGCCTTAAGCGTATTATAGATACTGACAGTATTTGAGCATATTGACAGTATAGTCCTCAGACAGTCAGTATTTAATTATCGTCAATATTCAGTATTCATTTGTGTTTGATTGCGTTGGTCTCCGCTTGATAAATATTTTTGTTTTATTTAACAAAATAATTACAGTTGGATATGAATGAACAGCAAAAATCATGTATAGCAATTTTATTAGCCTTATCCATTCCAAATAATAAACGGGTTTGAAGAAAACGGAAGCAATGGGTAAAACAATGGATTTCCAAACGAAGACAGTACACTCATCTAAATGTTATAAAAGAAGTGCAACTTTCATTACTATGCATTCTTATACGTATTCTTTACTACGCACATCCCATAATTTCGGCAACTGTTTGTATTGAGCAATAAAATCACGTAGGATTTGTCTATCTCGGGATTCACTAGTACACGTATTTTGACTTTCATCACCCATAGCTGCGAAAACATACTGACGAACTGTCAGTACCTCACACGGTCAGTATAATTATCATTAAATAAATACTGACGACTCGATATCCGATTTTTCCATCAGTCATCAGTATCGTTTTTCCATACTGACAGTATATCAGTATTAATTAATTTATACACAATTTTATTTATATTTTTTTTTTTTTTTTAAATAAATATAAAAACTTTGACACTGCTGTTCATCGAGACTCGTTCCTTCACCAGTCGAATGCCAAGCAGAGTATTGACAATAATGTATACTGACCATGTGAAACTCACATCGTGAGTACACTGTCATTAATGTAAATATTGTCAATATACTGTCAGTATTATTGATTGTGTGATACTGCTTTAAAATGTTACCTAAATTTTAACACTGAACACTACCAGTAAATCATCCATGGATTTTTTTTCTATGGATGATATAAACCATGAAATATTTTCATTTTTTGTGATTGTAGAAAAAAAAATATATTTTTGTTTTATTAGTTTTATTTCTTAAAATATATGATCTCAATTTTTTTAATACTTTTTTCTTACTTATATAAAAAGTTGAAAATCCTGTGTCTCACATTTTGTTTAAAAGCGTTTGAATTTTAAATTTGAACAAAATTCGAACAAAGTATACGAAAATACGTTACATTTCCATAGGTAGTTTAAACCTAAACAATTTAAATATTTTTTTTGAGGTCAAAAATTAAAAAAAAATTTAATGGGATTTTATAAAATTACGTTACAAAATTTATTTTGACGAAATCGGGCGTTTGAATTAATTCCAATTAAAAATTAGACTTTTTGTTAAAATTGTTTGCTATTCTCGTGACTATTTTTATGGTGAAATATCTATTTCACGTGACTTTTTTTTATATTGCATTTATTGACAGTGAAAAGTTTCCCATTTGTAATTGTATTATACTTCTTAATTTGGTAATTTATTCAATTTAAAAAGAAAACGTTGGCTGATATTTTGTTTAACAAACTTGTTTTTTCTTTTTTATTAAACATTTAAAAGTATGAACCTATGCATGCATCAAGAGACGTGCGTCAGACGCGGTGCGATTTAATTTTGGCCGTGCAAGTACTACCATTGATTATAAATACTAAGGTATTTATACACAATGGTACAACTTTATTTATTTTTAAATGTAACCGATTTCTATGAACGCAGTGACGATCGTTCCAAGAGTGGCCAAGACGCATAAGACGCGCAAATTTAGAAACTAAAGCTTGATAAAAATGTTGAAAGTTTCATTTCTAGCAAAATAAGATATTGCCTTGGCAGAATGTGTGAACAAACATCCTTGTTAGTATGATTCAAAACATACAGATTATAAGGATCAATGAATAAGGGATAATGACTAGAAATAGATTTTAAATATACTGAATAAAAGCGGGTTTATCCATTATTTAATAATTTGTATTAAATATTATACATTACCTATATTTTAAACATAATCTTACATTGCATTAATGTAACCTCTAGTTTTTCAGTTGCAGTGATTGGCTTTTTGAACTTTGATGCTTGGGTTGGTTTTTAATTCGTCTAAGCTTAATATATAATTAAATTGGTCCCCACTCAATCTAGAAAATTTCCTGAATTTGGTTTCATCTTGTCATAAATTATTTTTTATAAGGACACTGAAAAGTCCTTCAGTTTTCCTGGCTAAGGACATTTCATGTAAATTTGAATTACACCGCATGTCTCAAGACAGGTGCATAGGAATTACACCTTAATAGTTTTAGTTTTCAGGGCTGTTGTACGTTTAGGTGATTTGAATTTAAATCCTGATGTGCAAGATTCAGCTTCACCAATAGATGTGCCTGTTTCGTTTTCTATAATACATAGAGGATACAATTCACAAAAATACCCCAATGATATAGCAATATTGAAATTGGTTCGTCCAGTTACATTTAATGGTAAATATTACGAATATATTTAAAATGTTACGAAACAATTATAATATTTTCCAGTAATACGAGTAATTATTATACGCTATGTAAATATTTTATTAGTTAAGTATTTTCATTAAAGATCATTAAAAATGTATGCTATATAAATAATATTTTCATCTTGTAAATTTTAAAGAATTCAAGAAATCAAAAGTGTATAGCTTAATTATTATTTTTTCTCTATGGGTATTGTTTTTATTTAAGGAATTAATATTAAAAAAAAATTTACATATCCACATAATTAATTTTATAGAACTCATTCAACCTATCTGTTTGCCAATTTTAAGAAAACATAAAATCAATCAGTTAACAAACATGGTGGTTTTTGTAGCTGGCTGGGGTACTACATCATTTAGTAAGTAAATATCATACAATAATGTAAATTCAAAACATTTCCAATATTATTCACATTTATGTACGATATTGTTAACGTATTATTTTTATATATTCTGTAATTTAATATTTGATTTAAGTTTTTTATAATTTACAAAATATATCAAAAACTATATAGAAGGATCAAGTTCTAATGAATTAATTGAAATTCAAGTACCAGTGTGGGATAACGTGGATTGTAAGCAAACGTTCGCCAACGAAAAAAATGTAGTAATTAACGATAGTGTATTATGTGCTGGGATAAAGACAGGTGGAAAAGATGCATGCCAGGTACTAATAATGTTTATAATTTTTTTTGTACCTATTGTTCATGTATTTAATTATAAAACATTTCAGCAAGATTCTGGAAGCCCATTAATGTGGTCTGATGGAAACCAGTATTATTTAATAGGTGTAGTATCTTATGGATATAAATGTGGTATAGCAGATCATCCTGGTGTATACACTAGGGTTACGTATTTCGTTGACTGGATTGTAGAAAAAATTAATAATAGTTAAGATGTGTTAATCGGTATTAAGTATGGTTTGAGTCTAAATTACTTTTTTGAATATATGAAGTGAAAAAAAACTTTTACTTGTGTGCATTTTTTATATTTAACTTACTTACTTAATAGTTTCACGGCTACCTACATAATTTTCTCAACTTATTTAAAAAATGTTTTCATTTAAATATTTTTATAATTTTAGAGTTCTTGTTAAATTTGTATTATTTATAAATCAAGTAACTTGTACAAACCTAATCTGGATATCTTTAAGTTTATACTATTATACAGAATTAAAAATATAAATGGTAAAAAATAAAATTATTTTTGGAATCGTAATTCTAAATTGTATTAAGTTGTCTACCCCAATCAATTTTCAATTTTGTAATGTGAAACAATTATTCTAGGGAAAAATGAGTTTCCGTGTCTATGAAATTAAGGTAAGTTCCGATCGTCAAATGTGAGTTTTTCATTTCGACGTATTGAGTCCAATTTTTCATCTACCATTTTCTTGCCAGTATCGTGAGTGTTATAAATATAAGTGGCCAACCGAGTGTTAAGCGTTTGTAATTATGTTTCATCCGGTAGTATTTAAGCTCTATGATCATTGTAACATTGGACAATCATATAAGAGAGAGACTCCTCTTCCGTAACTAAACTGCACCATCTTCCTTCCTATGTGTTAGCCAGTATTTTTATTAGTATTTTTTGTTTCTTCAGTTTTCGTCGTTGCAGATGTCATCATACGCAATTTGGGTTGCCTAATTCACCTTACAAAAACGTATTAGTTGAATTGCCTATTTACAGTAAATTCGGGCGTTTTTATTATTATTATTTTTTATTCGTCTTGGTATGACTGATTTTCGTGGTTGTTCTTGTAGTAAACAGATATTAATTGAATCTATATAATATTTAATAAAGATATAAACTCAAGTAAAACATAACGTTGACATTTTTGAAATCGAAAAAGAATTACGGCCAATTCAACCATTATTATTAATTATTAATTTAAGATGTCGAAATTTAGCTTAAACCAATAATTATACAATTAAATGTATAGTTATAATTTGAAGTTTTATTTATTTTATTATAAGATAGTAACTAAAGTATATTGTAATCAAAGTTCATAATACGTATGTATAATATTTTCACTTGATTGGCATTCTTAGTAATCTACTACTAGAATTTAAGAGTAGAAAATATTATTCAAAATTTAAAACAATAATAGGATAATTTGGAGAAAGTTTTGTGTATTGGTAACCCTCATCATTTGTCCTATATCTTCTTCTTTTTTTGCCTCGCCTTCCTCCCAACTATTTGGGGTTGGCCACCCTTGACCTACACCTCCACTTTACTCGGTCAATCACATCTCCTCTGCACACACCGACAGCCCTCATGTCATTCTCCAAAGTCTCCAACCATCTCTTTTTTGGTCTTCCTCTTCCTCTTTTCCCTTCAACGTCCATCTTCATAACCGCTCTTACTGCATTCGTTTCCTCTCGCCTCATCACATGCCCAAATCATCTCAGTCTATTTTCTCTCATCTTGTCCACAATTGGCGCTACACCAACACTACCTCTCACGTATTCATTCCTTATTCTATCTTCTCTTGTCACTCCACTCAACCATCTAAGCATTCTCGTTTCCGCGACACTCATACTTTGTTCTATTCTCCTGTTAACCGCCTAACACTCTGAACCATACAGCATAGTTGGTCTCACTACACTTTTATAAAATTTACCTTTCAGCCTAATTGGAATTCTCTTATCGCATAACACGCCATCATCCGTCCTATATATCCGTCTTATATAGATGATTAATAACAGCCTGTGGTATATATTAGGACGGAAATAGATAATTATAGCGAAAGGAAAACAAATGAACTTGAAAATTAATAAATAGAAGGAAATTAAAAATATGTTTACTAATGAATATTTTACAGAAAAAAATGTTTTTTTATTTTTATATTTTTGTAAAAGTCTGTTTAATCAACGAAATGTCATAGTTAGATACATATAAGAGTACTAGTACTAGTATACTGGTACTAGTATAGCCATAGTAATTATTTTTTGGTATAGACGCTGATCTACCCAATCTCTATACTAAGAAACGTTTCTCGAAAAGAATAAAACATCAATTCCTATTATTAATTTTAACTATTTATATAATATTATAAAAATATAAAATTTAAAATATTTATAGCGTCAGTTGCTCTGAGCATTGAAAATACTAATATTATTTTTCGTACATTCATGTATCTTTTGGAGTATAAACATTAAATCTGGATAACTATCTTTTTTGCTGTTTGTAGATATATTCAAAAAGTTAACATACTTGCGCTAGGAAATCTTTTTGTTTTAAGTTTTTCGTTTTTTTTCTCTCAAATTAGCAATATCTGATTTAAGATACTCCTCCAATTGGGTCATAACTACATTAGTTTTGTTTTCAATAAAAATTAATTTAGAAGATATTGTGCCAAACTTACTATGCTGTGATTTTAATATTGTAATAATATCAGTTAATGTGGGTTCATTTTTGCTACGTAATTTAGGAATAGGAGATTAATCAATTTTTGACATTATAATTCTCGTAACAAACTAAAAATGAGATAAGTATTTAATATGTTTTTCATAAATCATTTGTTCATAAATTAAAATGTTAAGAAATAAATACTTAATGTCATAACGTATACACTGAACAGTTAACTGTCTGTAGACAACTGCATTATTTCATTTATGAAATATTGATTAGTGAAAAATAATCAATAAATTGTTCAAATGAATTACATCACTTATATAAAAATATATTAATTTTTAAATTATATATTTGTATATTACTACTAATTTTGATGTATAAAATATATATTATATATTGGTATCAAAAATATTAAAATAGTTTTAAAATTCTTCATTCAGTGTTATCACTAGCGATAAGACATTTAGAAATTGAATATTTTCGTCCATGTCTATATAGTTAGGCGAGTTAAAAATTTGTTTTGTAAACAAATAAATTAATATTTGTTGTTTATTATTTGTATATTTTTGCATATTTTTGGTGATTTTTTTAAGAATAGGATATAAATAATTTTTAATTAACTTTATATTTAATTGTAATACGATGTATCATGTAAAACAATAATTAAACACAAAATCTGTAGTTTCAATAATACAGCGTAGTTTAAAGAAATACGTTTCAGAATTCGGTTAAAATGTTTTTTTCTAAAGATGGCGGTATTTTATTTTAAAAAAATTGTGAAGCCAGATCCAATGGTAGTAAAAGGTTTTACAGCACTTAAAAACAATCAAACATGAGCGAACGGTGAACCGTAAAAAATTTAAAATTTAAAAAACCACAGTTGTTCATTTTGTATATTCTCGCTTTTCTGTGCATATTTTATCAATTTCACCGCCTATAATTTCTTATTCCTACTTATCACTGTTGTACGAGTTGGCGGTAATAACGCGCAAAGAATCACAAATGTATTGAAAACCATAAGTGTCATAAGAAAACCATATATAGATTGGAGTATGTACATACAAATAATAAAATATTCTAATATACTCATTACAATCTGTACTCTAAAAAAAATTCTAATTATACTAACGAATTGGCAATCGGCCAACCATTCGATGGTACACATTTTATAATTAGTTGATCATGATTTGGTATATAGTTCACAGAATGGTTGTGAACAACGAAAATGTCTCCATTATTACAGCGGAAATTATAATTGAGGTTAGTTTGTGCATGAGGAAACTAAATATATATATACATATGGACGTTTATACATAAATATGTATATATCAATATATTATAATTTGTTTGATATCTTTCTATTTCTAGTTAAGTGCAGTTTATTATTATTCCTTGTTAATCGTTGTTGTATTTAATAGAAACGGTTTGATTTTCAAGGTCCACGAGTGAATTAATCTGCCAGTCGTTTGCCGGCTAGCGGCTATCCGCGTCTATCGTTCGTTCTCCGTGTGTAAAACTGGGGTTCTTTATAATGGCTCTGCTATTGTTATGGAATTTTTTGTGTGTCGTTTTGGTGATTTTACTACTAATAATTATTCGTACGTGTAAGAGACCAAAGAACTATCCACCAGGTAAAGTTGACAGTTAATTTCAATATTATTATCATTATGAACACAGTGATAAGAACTACTAATATTTTAAATTAAATTAATTTAACAAATGTGTGATAAGCACGGTCATAAATTGTAAACCGTGAGTGTAAAGCACGGATTAAGGCATGGTGTTTATACCGTAAGTTATTGATAATCAATTATTTTTCTTTGATTGTTCGTATAAATTCATCACTTGTAAATAAAAAAACAATAAAATGTTGTTTTGGCTATTTGGATTAGAATAATAAAAAAAATAAATAGTTTAATCTAATAAATAAAGTAGAAATTAAAAATGATAAAATAATTATTATGTAACATTAACAACTACTTTTCTGTTTGTATAATTATATAATATTTCCGTGTACAGCTACTCATATTTTTTTTTGTGATTCAATGTTGTTTAACGTTAATACATACATTTACAACTATTTATAAGAGCTTGATATTTTACTATCTATATAGGTAGGTTAGGTACCTGTTATTAAAGTATGATTATTCATATAGAAACTACAATCGTTTTAAGATTCTAACTGCTTTGATTATTCGCGGTTTTATAATTATGATGATATCAATGATATTCTTAGAATAATTATTAATTATATAATAATTTATCGGAACAATATTACAGCATCAAATACAATTTATCTATTATATAACTTATTCATGTTAGAGAATGAAAATTAGTTTTACTGTCATTTATCAGTTTGAACACAAATAATTATAATTATAAATTATTATAAGATATTACTATGGGAAATTTAATGATTTTAAACATTTCACGTTATTATACTAACTATAATTATATACATTTACAGTAACATAGTACTAGACTTCTACAAAATATTTTTTTTAAAAAATTAGTTGAAGTCAATCAACAATATATAAATTTCAATTTTTACAGTTTTAGTAGGTATTTACTATTTAAAATTTAAATATATAATAAATTCACATAGTTTTATCCAGATAATAATCCAAACGTTATGCATAACTGCAGCTTATAAATACTGTTTTTTCACTATATTCTTTTAATGCTGGTTAAGTTATTTATTAAGTAGATATGTAACGGCTAAAGTATACATTATACGGATAATGCGCACATTATCTATACTAGATGGATAAAGTGAACACTTAAAATTTAAAATCATTGATTTTAACATTGATTAAACATTAGGGCTATTAATGTTATGCATGCAAATTTAATTACAAAACAAATAAATACAAATGCGAAGTATCGAGTATTTTATAAAATTATATATGTAATCAAAGTTGAAAAATCTTACTGATAGAGGGAAAAATGCCAGAAGATTGGAGAAAGAGTTTTATTGTATCAATATTTAAAGGAAAAGGAGACATACAAAAATGTGGGAACTATAGAAGAATAAAGCTAATGAGTCATAGTATGAAGATCTGGGAAAAGATTATAGAGTAGAGGATAAGAAGCGAGACGTCGATATCAGAAAACCAGTTTGGTTTTATGCCAGGAAAATCGACAATGGAGCCATTATTTTGTGTTAGGCAATTAGTAGAGAAGTACAGAGAAAAGAATAAAAAACTATGCATGGTGTTTATAGATTTAGGAAAGGAGTATGACAGGGTGCCAAGGGAAGTTTTAAGGTGGGCATTAATGAGAAAAATATGTATGAATGGATATGTATGAAGGGTCGAGTACTAGTGTCAAGAGTCGGTGTGGAGTATCAGAAGGTCTCAGTGTAGGAGTAGGTGTGCACCAAGGGTCAGCTCTAAGCCCTTACCTGTTCTCAGTGGTAATGGATGAGGTTTCAAAGGAGATACAGGGTGAGATACCATGGTGTATGATGTTTGCGGATGATATAGTTCTGGTAGGAGAAAACCTGGAAGTTGTCAATAATAGGGTAAATGAGTGGAGGTTAGCCCTCGAAGAAAAGGGATTGAGAATTAGTAGAAATAAAACTGAGTATATAGAGTATGATTTTGGACAAAGAGACCAAGAAGTTGAAGGAATGAAGAGACCACTGACAATAGATGGTGATGTGAAGGGTGAAGTTGAGAGCTTTAAATATTTAGAATCTTTTGTTCGAAAGAACGGGGACTTTGACATGGATGTAAAACATAGGATTAAGTGCGGGTGGATGAAATGGAGAGAAGCATCGGGTGTGTTATGCGATAAGAGAATTCCATTGAGGCTGAAAGGTAAATTTTATAAAAGTGTAGTGAGACCAACTATGCTGTATGGTTCAGAGTGTTGGGTGGTTAACAGGAGAATAGAACAAAGTATGAGTGTCGCGGAAATGAGAATGCTTAGATGGTTGAGTGGAGTGACAAGAGAAGATAGAATAAGGAATGAATACGTGAGAGGTAGTGTTGGTGTAGCGCCAATTGCGGACAAGATGAGAGAAAATAGGCTGAGATGGTTTGGGCATGTGATGAGGCGAGAGGAAACGAATGGAGTAAGAGTGGTTATGAAGATGGACGTTGAAGGGAAAAGAGGAAGACCAAAAAAGAGATGGTTGGAGACTTTGGAGAATGACATGAGGGCTGTCGGTGTGTGCAGAGGAGATGTGATTGACCGAGTAAAGTGGAGGTGTAGGTCAAGGGTGGCCGACCCCAAATAGTTGGGAGGAAGGCGAGGCAAAAGAAGAAGAAGAAGAAGATATATGTTATCAAAGTTTACATTGTTTAAATAGATAATAACAGAATGTTTTATAATAAATATAATTAATAATATCAAATAACATTGATTTTGTGTCTAATAAATTTATATATTTAATATATATTTATAGAACAGTCGTTTAATATACGAATCAATGATTTTAAATTTTAAGTTTTTGCTTTATTCAGCTAGTACGGATAATGTCTACTTTAGCCATGTTTCGGACTTTAGCCGTAATAGATATATTTATTTAAATGTTTTTGTTAGGTTCAAGTATCTAGGTAATATAATAATACAAAATTATATTAAATACAATGATTTATTACATCAATTATAATATTAGATATTCAGTTAGCTCATATTGATAGGGTTCTACCCCCCCCCAGGGCCGAAAAAAAAGAAGAAAATTTTGATATTATTGATGACGTGTAATATATTCGTAGTTTCATTATTACGCATTGAACTTATTATAACTTTTGTTACTTCACCTATTAATATTTATGTCTGTAACGAAAATGGTTAGTTTTAAAAGGAAGGTTTTTATGTTGGTTATTTTTGTTAACCCCCTCCCCAAAGCAAGATTAAATGTACGCCACTGGTATATAGTACAAATATTTAATATAGATAAAGGCACCAAAGATCTAAAAAAACTAAAATATAATACCAAAACGAAATAACATTTTTTAAATCATTAAAGTTATGATTGTACTGTTATCAACGCCCAAAGGCGTTACAGCATTTTCGACGTGGCATCGTGGTTTAACCTCCGAAATCACGAGTGGCGAGATTTATATGTGAAACCAGTCCACATTTTCGATAATACACTTTTCACATAATAAAATAAAATAAAAAAATCCTATTACCAGATTAGCTCGTTATTTTTTTTTTTTTATTATTAAATAGAATCCATTTATTACATAAATATAAAAATTACATAATAGATTTATAGATTACCTACCTTCTAAAAGCAATGCTTGTGTTTAAGGTAGAGAGCGACATTATTTATAAGCATAGTTTTTAAGGTGAATTCATTAATCTGGTTATATTTTTTCTGACGCTTTAATCAGATAATTCTGGACTCATCTGGTTTTTGTTACAAATTATGATCACTTTGAATTAATGCGTAGTCGGTAGCTGCATGTCGTATTTATTCTGTTTTTGGTACTTCATCACTCGTTATTATTTATAAAAAAATTGATATTATTCATTTTTCATCATTGAGGAAAAAACCAGATAAGTTCATGTCAGGTCTAGTTCATTAAATATTAATATAATTAATATTAATTATTTCATATTTAATACCTTAAATGTATTTAGAATATAGACAAACTAATAATGAACATCTATGGTTAGCACCTGCCTTAGTTACAAGTTTGTAAAACTTTCAAAGGTTTCCATATCATTAAATTATATTTTAATCATTTTCCAAAGTTTCAAAATTAAATTAATCTGATTTTTGCTTTCAATATTTAATTTACAACCGTTTAACATATTTTAAATTAAACATCAGGAGAGCTTCGTAGCCGAACGGGAGAGAGAAGATGATTCGAACGAACCTGTTTACCGACGGTTGTAAGACCGCCTAAAGAAAATAAATTGCATACGGTTTCACACCCAACATGTATTGACAAACCAAGACCCATAAACAAACCTACTAACCGAAACTATTACCCAAATATCCTACATCCAATAACTTGAGATATGCTCTGAGTCCAATGAAATGAGATGCTTCGAGTTTCTACAATGCACAATATCGTCACTCATTTGTGTAATGATTTTTGTTCTCTACAGGACCGACGTGGTGGCCGTTTGTGGGCAATACGTACCAATTAGCTAAACTTTCAAAAGCTAAAGGTGGCCAATATCTAGCGTTAGAGGAGCTTCGTCAAATATATAAATCCGATGTGATTGGATTAAAATTAGGACGTGAATACTTTGTTGTTGTGTTTGGAAATGATCTAGTAAATGACATTTTTCGCAAAGAAGAATTTCAGGGTCGGCCAGATAATTTTTTTATGAAACTGAGAACAATGGGCACGCGTAGAGGTAAACATTTAACTATAGCTGATTTATAATGTAGTTTTATACTCTAACCCTATGAATCTATTGTTGTTATTTCCAATGAAATTGACGACTGTAGACGTATGGGTCAAAATATATAAGCTTCGGATACTGTAGTGTGCTGTCCTCCATCATTTTGAACATATGTTCATTTAAATTATATTAATCTTGAAATGATGATGACTCCTGGAAATCATATTCTGGACAGAACTAAAAAAATATCATCTTTAAAATTTTGTTGTCTGCGGAAAAAAAATAATATTAAAAAAATGTAAAATCTATGGGTCAAATGAGACTACTACGAGTAGTAATTTTTTTTAGCCACTGTAAATCTTTCCATAGCTCTCTCCGATTTAAAAATATTGAATTAAGGAATTTTGTCTTTGAGACTCTAATCATCTATGTTTATAATCTCAATACATGACAAAGTAATTAAGTTTGACAATATTAGATTTTCACTAAGTAATATTTTTTTTAAATAAATTGATATAGTATTTAATTTTTTTTAGAATGTTTTAATAATTGATATTCATGCTTTAAAATCAGAAATTACTATCGAAAAAAAAAGCATGGAAAATATCAAACTTGATTTTTATATAAATTGTATTAGTAAAGTTGTTGAAAAGAAAAATTCATCCCAATCTTTATATGATGTTGCAAGTGGCAATAAATATTCCCATAATTTTTTTGTATGAGGCGTATCGTAAAATTGGTTACGAAACGGTATACTATAAGAGCGTATTAAAAATTTGACTATTCTTAATAATGAAAAGGATTTATGAACTCGTTAAATAATGAAAATATTTTGTAAGTGTACTGTACTAAATACAGACCATTTAAATTATAGAATTTAATTTATGTTCTTACATTTATTATTAATGTAAGTTATTTCGGATTTGTTGGGGGAGGGGGCGGATACTTATGAGGGCTAGTCTTTTTAAAATTGAGACAAAACTTATAGTTGTAAGTAGTAATACATTTTGTCTGTATGTAAATTAATAGATGAGATGTGAGGACGTAGTTCTTGTGGGTCTTGGTATCTTGGTAGTTATAGCCCCCCAAAAGTTTAAGTTCTAATTGCGCCTTTGACTAAGAGTAATAATAAACCGATATGATTACTATTATTTTTCATAATACAAAAGCGTCCATTTCAAATAGGAATTACGATGACCGACGGTGATCTATGGAAAACACATAGAGCATTTGTGGTTAGACATTTGAAGTCACTTGGTTTAGGACAGAAAAAAATGGACGAATTGATTTATGCAGAATATCAAACCATGGTACAACGGATGTTTGATGGCGAAAATAGTGTAACACCGGCCACGTATTTACAATCGGCCGTTATGAATGTCATTTGGGAGTTAACGGTTGGTGCTAAATTCGAGGACCCCAAATTGTTAATGTTGATGAAAAAACGAAGTGCAGCATTCGACATGGTCGGCGGAATGTTGAACCAGATACCCTGGATCCGATTTTTGGCACCCGTTAGGTCTGGTTTCTCGCTCATAACAAACATCAACCAACAGCTGTACTTGTTATTATCCGTAAGATGAATTTACGTTTTATAATTTTAGAAGTAAAATACTCAATATTCTAATACTTATTTTTTAGTAATTTTCAATGTGTTTAAACCACTCGTGTTTTTATCGATTTCCTTTTCAATGGATAACGAAAAATTAAATGAAAACTAAGTATATATGTTATGGGTAAAGTACAAAAATAGAGTAATGTACACATTACCCGGGTAACGTGAACAGTACCTATGCCTGTTGGATAAAATAAAAATATTAGTTGTAAAATGTTTATTTTGTACATTATCTAATTTTGATCGGATAAAGTGTTTTGACAAAATAAAATACGATAAAATACCAATTGTACGTTTTGATAAGACGTATGTACTGATATTGTATATTGCAATTTTTAACTTCGGTACGGTACTACCGGTTTTTGAGTCCACTCGTTTGGCTTATTCAATTTTAATTATTTAATTTATAAAAATGTCTCTTTAAAAATTGAAATTTTATGAGAGTTTTAATAAATTAATTAATGGAAATAATGATAATTTGGTGCATTTAACAGAATCAAAATATGACATATTATCGAAATAATCCATAGCAAACTGGATAATGTACAAATTGCACATATTTAAAATGGAAAATGTATACATTATACTATTCATATGGATAACATGTACTTTACACGGGTAATATGCACATTACCTATTTTTGAATTCTACCCGTAACATATACACATTTAAAATTTTTGATTTAGTTCCTTCGTTAATAAAATTCATTAACATAAATAAATAAGTAGCAACTAATTTATATTTTACCATATAATCTTAATTTACCTTTAACTCGTTTATACTATAATTTACTCAATGGTTAAAATTACAAACCAAATAATTATTTTTCGATTTTGTTTTCTCATCCATAAAAAAATGTTCGCTATATGTATAGACTAGTTTTCATGAACATGAATATGATTTTTATAATTTTAATTAATAGCCATTATTTAAAAATATAAATAATTATGATTTTTAGTTTCAACATTTCACAACTTATTACAATTTTTTTTTAAAATTTTAGTTTCAACATTTTGAATATAGTCCTTATTAATGTACAAAATACAATTATATTTCTATGTACAAAATATGATGATGTTTAAATATAATAAATATAGATTTATTTATAACTAGCGAGATTATTCAGTTTTGCCAGTGAAAATAAATGCTTATCTTTATATTAGGTTAGGCCGTTTTGTAAGTTCCATTGTAAATCATACAATATTTGTTTATTGATATTAGGAGCAACAGACAAACGCCTTTTTAACTCTCTTTTAATTCTCTGAGTCAACTATGAAATATATTTGTAAAAACTTTGGTTCTTGCGGAATAAAAGTTAATAAAGAACCAACTAAATGGTTAACTTGACCTTGAGCTTTAAATGTCAGTATAAAATTTTCATGCCTAATTTGTGTTGTACCAAAAGACGAAGGATTATGATAAAAAAATATTTTGAATCTTGATGAGAACGATCCATGACACTTAAATGGTTCATATGTCTTCCAAAGAAATATTCCTTCCACCTTCCACCTTCCAGAACAGTAAATACCTGATAGTTACATTGATAATTATTTTAACGTACGAAAATACTTACATTTTGAATTCATATTTATTATTATAACGTAAGCATATAAAAACATATTCATACTTTATTATTTTATCGAACTAAATGTATGTCTAACGAAAAGAAAGTCCCCAATCACCGTACGATAAACAACGATGGTACCTGATAGGGAGTGGAGATATCTAACAGTAAAAGAGACGTCTGTATTTTTTTTGTTACGTTGCGCCGTGGAGTATTGAAAATAAATATTACTAATTAATAAATAATTACTAGATTAACTTATAAAATTGAAATGAAGCCTAAAACCTGCTCCACGATGTAGTATTTCAACTAAAAAATAAAAACGAGATAATCGATTGAGTAGTTTTAGGGAACATGCGTGACAAAGATTCCATTTTTACATTTATTTGTATAATATATATAGATACGAATACTAATACTCTTATTTTAGAATAAAATAGCAGAACACAAAAAAACTTTGCCTGAAATTACAAGAGATTTTATTGATGCGTATTTACATCAAATGAAAAAAGAAGACATATCCAATACAACATTTACAGGTTAGTTATTATTGTAGTTAAATATTAATTGTCCTTACTATATGATTAGTTGTTATGGTAATAAAATTCAGGTACTCGTGATACTAAGGCCAGATTTGTATTTGACTTATCTCCAACCGTTTATATTTGCAGAATCGCGTGTAGTTTATTTAATAGGTATTAATTTGCTATGAAATTTCTATAATAATTTTTAATAATTACGATGGCCTTAATAGGTATTCTGCATCACCATAATACAATTCTAGTACTATAAATAAGTAAAATATAAACATTAACTCGAAAGTAGTGATAGGTTGAATCCTGATTTTTAAAATTGAACCGAACTTGAACTGAACTTTAAATTATTTTTTCGAACTCGAACTGAACTGAACCTTCATATTTTCTATCGAACCAAACCGAACCTATTTCCTATATAACCTATTTATCATTTTAAGTCGAACTCGAACTCAAACTCATTAATTTAATTACTTATTTTTCAAAAATAACTTTTGAAAAATTGTACAAATATTTGGTTTTCGAATTATCGTGACCAGTTCGACAAATATTTTCAAGTTCGGTTTTCGAACAGTAAAAGATGCTTGATAATTCCGTTCGATTTTTTTCATTCCAAGTTCGAATTTCGACTCATTACTACTTGAGTAACGATTCTATTGACATAAAATGTAATATTATTTTTTTCCTTACACTTGATGCTTAGTAAAGTTGAACTACAATTATGCTTACTATTGAACAGATCGTAGTGCTTACGATCAATGAGTGGTTTTAAAGTATAAAATGTTTTGTACATTTACTAGCGTTTTTAATTTTATTAAGTTCGTTTAGCAATCTAAGATAACTGGTATATATAACTATTGACATAGCAGAAAATCATATTCACTAGTAAAATACTAAACATTTAAATCAGGATTTTGATATGTACATTCATTAAATGTGAATCAAAATAAAATTAGTATAAAGTAAAGTGCACTACTTTAAAAAATGAATTCAAAAGTTACATATTAATGAAAATGCATATATTTTTTTGTATCTATATTGAATATAGATTATATTAGAATATATTGAACATCTCCAATTTAACGTTGTAATTTAATATTAGTTTTTGACCACAGCAGCAACTGCTAATCAAATCAATTTGATTCTAGTAGCTACTAGAAATTATAAGAATATAGAATTACTAAAAAAAAAAAATGAAATAAAAAATGGTGTCAGATTCAATCAAAAATTGCGCACTGTATGGGACACCCTTAAGAATATCTGTAATATTTTAATAAAATAAATTTGGAAACGATTTAATATGTTTATTATATTTATAATACGAGTCTATTGTTATGAAATTAATAACTATTTTATAAACGAATTTCAGAAGAACAGTTAGTAGCTGTATGTTTAGACTTATTCTTTGGTGGATCGTCTACATCTAGTAGCACACTGGATTTCGCTATACTAGCTATGGCTCGATGGCCAGAAGTCCAGGCTAAAGTCCAATCTACTTTGGATGATATTAAACCACCAGGCACGTATATTGAAGCTAAAGAGATTTTCAAGTAAATTATCGTATAACATTAACTTTGAAATACGTTGTTTGATCAGATTCACAATTGATTTATTTTTAGAAATCGATATTTAGAAGCTGTGCTGCTTGAGTCGATGAGACTTAATCACGTTGTACCAGTCGTAGGTCCTAGGCGTGCATTAAAAAATACGAACCTGAATGGCTATAGCATACCTAAGGTATTTTTGTGTATTTTAATAGAGTTTATTAATTCAATTTATTTGTTTATAAATAATTAAATATAAATAATTTATTTGAGTTTATTACTTATATATATATATTTTAAGGGCATGGCTAAATTATAACTTAAAAATTATAAATATTGAATTAAATTAAATTAAATTAAATGTATTGGTTAGGGTTAGTATATATTTGTTGGTATATTTTCTCTTTTAGGATATTATACTCTGTTCACAATAGTCAATCATTCTAAATTGATTAATATATTATTCGGTTTATGATATATCCTAACTATAAAAAAAGAAGTATTAAAGATAAGCTTTGTTATTCAATTAGTTCATTTGATGTCATTGTACAATATACCTAAATCAGACGAGTCACAAATTATTTTTCTAACATTTTCTATACAAATGATGGTATAATTTTTTTTTCGAGTGCACCTTTAAATTTCTTAAATATTATAAAGTTGATCTGTAGAAGTTTACTGTAAAAATTGCTATTTTAATTTTAATTTTACAAATTATTTCTCTTAGAACACAACGCTATTGATGAGCTTGTATTCACTCCATCACGATAAAAAAAAATGGAATGATCCAGAAGTTTTTCGTCCTGAGAGATTTATAGATGAAGATGGAGAACTCAAACCGTTAAAAGAAATGAACTTTTTTGGTGCCGGTAAACTATGATATTAATTCTAAAAAAAATGTTCTTATTTTAATGCGTAATATTGATCTTATATTCAATTAATTTAGGAAAAAGACGATGTCCAGCCGAAGCTTTAGCTCAACGGATCATTACCTTAGTATTTGCAAATTTAATTCATGATTTTGCAATCGAAATAGATCAGCTACCAGATGGTTTACATTGTGGCATATTTTTAAGTCCTATGCCATACAAAATAAAAATGTCTAAAAGAAAATAATTATATTCCCCGTGTATTTTATTTCTATTGAATAAAAATATAGGGATATCATAGATATCGTTTACAGAGGCGTATTGACGATTTTGACAACTTAGGTGCAAAAATATATTGGTGTCATTTTTTCCTCCC
This sequence comes from Sipha maydis, assembly GCA_034509805.1. Taxonomy (NCBI): domain Eukaryota; kingdom Metazoa; phylum Arthropoda; class Insecta; order Hemiptera; family Aphididae; genus Sipha; species Sipha maydis. Next base: position 167,540 of record JASXSY010001970.1, on the reverse strand, counting down.
AAAAAAAAAAGCTTAAAAAACCGGATAAGCTTTCTTTAATTTAGACAATTTTTTTTTTTTTTTACTTGTCATTTAAAATAATACAAAATAAAATTAATTTCCCTTATTGATATGATATAAAATATAGTAATTAATAAACATCAAACATAAAAATAAATTATTCCATAGGCTTTATAGATATTTTTAGTTGATACTACATTGTTATATGGTTTTAGTAATATATCAATACTTATGAACATATAACCAGTAAAATAAAGGCTATAATATATATATATATATATACATTATATAGGCTATACTATATTTTAAACTATTAGAATATAGTTTTAGAATCTACCGAATTCTTTGTTTATAAAAGTATTAATATTATTACTAATGTAGTAATATTAAAAATTTTATGACATAAAATTAAATTAATTTAATGGATATATAGAAATATAAAGAATATAATAATAATATAAATATAAAACAGGCAATATTAATTATGTAGTAAAATACCTATGTACCTACTGTTTACTATTACCTACTTAATGAATTGTAGTAGGTATAGTTAAAGATTAAATTTCTTTTAAAATATGTATATATTTTAAAGTTAGGAATAAACCCAATATAGGTTGAACGATAAATTAAAAATTATAATTATATTTACTTGTCTCTTTTGATTTTTTTAAAACATTTTTAAATAATCATACGGTTTGGCTATTTTATCCATTACTTTGGAAGTTTCAGTACCATTTTCTTTCTTTTTTTTCCGATGGAAAGCACTAACGAGTTTACTTTTAATAAAATTTAAAATAATTTTAGTACAGTAGCAGTAAGTCAAAATTCCAAAACTATAAATAATAAGAAAGTAAGCAGGTAACTGGTGAATATAATATTTTACAAACAATATATTATTAATCAGCCAAAAAATAATAAACTTCCTACTCTAAATTGTTATTAAATATTAGCCATATTAAGAACTTAAGTTTTGTATATTACAAAATAATATTGTCAATTGTCAATCATTAATTAGGTAGGCAGGTAAAAAGATAAATTATATTATTCTAATTAAATAATAATACAAACAAATTGAAAAACGACAATTAATATTTTATAACAAAGAGCAAATTGAATACAAACCTTAAATGTCTTCAACTAGGCCTCTAGCCAGATACATTTTTTAGGGGAGAAAATCCCGTTTACACAGCAACAGTAACAATTCACAAAAATGATAGTGACTGTCGAGGATCTACCACCATGTAAACATGTACTGTCACACCGTCACACTGTTAACTTTCAGTTGTCGAACTATTAAGCTCATGCGAAAAATATAAACTATAGATTATATAAATTATAGTTATAATAAGATATTGAAGTTAGATTAAAGTTAGTAGTAAGTACTTAACGAGTTTAGTAGATATAAATAAAAATATCTAATTGAAAGTTGAGGTTTTAAATTGATATTTCTGGTTTTTTGGACTCTTGAATTTTTTAAGCACGAACAAAAATGTTTAATAACCGCTGTTCTACGTGCATTTTATTTTCATGTATTCCATTTCAAAATTCCATTGATAATACAAAAAGTTTAATTTGTACACAGATGTCGTTTCGTATTATGTTAATACATAACAAATATAACAAAACGTGTGATTGCTCTTTTGAAGTGTTTATTGTATTAAGAAGTAATCAGTTATACATTTAATCATTATACATTTTAATTTTTAGTTCAAAACCTGAAAATATACTCTAAGTTGAACATAAAAAACCCAAACTTTCCAATCAAAATGTTTTCGCCTAACTACTAAATCACCCATTTAGCCATTAAGCCATCATAAAAATCGCTAGATTTCAAAAATCTAGAATGTAACTGAAATTTACAATAAACTTTGCCCCTTCAATCTGCAGTTTTCATGAATACCGCGATTCTGACATTGCCAATCTATCTACTCTTTTGATCCAAGGTGACTTTGAAAGAAAATTCAAACGCAAATGACATCATAATGTGCGGTTGGACATATAAGTTCAACCACTCATGTATCTTGAAATCCTGATAATTGATGAATTATTTTTTCAAGTCTTGTTAACCACCTTTATACTCACTATCGCTTTCACTTATTGTAATTATTAAACTAAAGAAATATTCATAGAATAAATAATCAATCAAGTATGATATAATATCATGGTAATTTTTGTAAGCATAGCTAATTGATCACAAATATTGTTTTTCAACACAATGTTTTCGAGTGATTTTTCATTATGAATATATCTCGTCGACAACGACAACGATAATAAATTATCAAATATAAATACAATTATATTTACATTTTGCTGATGAATCAACTAAATCATACTACAATACGTTAGTAAACATCGTCTAAATTAATATCCCTGTGGCTTGTGCGCTCGTTCATTTAAATGTATCTCCGCACGATTCGTGTGTTGAAAGAGCGCGCGGAATAAATCGCATGCCTATAATAATTTTATAATTCTACGTAGTGTGACATAACGTCGAAATTCCGTTTAAAAACGTATGCATATATTACATATTTTCGACATAGGTTTGGAGGAAATTTTTTTTTATAAAAATCGCAATATCCGCAAATACACGATGTGCCGCGCGATATCATCTACATTCTATTGTACCGCATACGTTCAAATATAGTGAATACACACCCCTCTTGTTGACGTGTATGTACACGGCGGATTATACACACGTGTACAATATAGGTATATTGAAAAGGGACGCGCGGGGGGGTTTCATATAATTCTATGGAAATCACGCTCGCGTTCATGTTGTACAATAAAACGTCGTGGTCGCGTCGGCCACGCGGTGTTAACATAATAAAGGTCGTCCCCGAGGGGAACGTTCGCGTAGGGAAGTATCGAAAACACTCGAAATAATAGTAACAATAATAATAATAATAATAATAATAATAATAAAGCCACACGTATTATGCGTACAATATAAATAATATAATATACGTGCGAAAACTGCTCGCGGGGGTGACAATGCGCTCGCTTTTATAATAATACGCACGCGTATTTCAACCGTATAATGTACGGATTTTCCGCATATTTGGACAAACAAGAGGTGTTTGGTAAACACACACATACACACACGCACGCACGCACGCACATACATGCACCACTTGTCCACTGTATTAAATTAGTTTCAATATGCCAATATTATTATTATGCCAACGCCATGTGTGTTTTTAGGGGTGGTCGGATATAATGCAACAACAGTAGTGTAACCGACGACGGGACGTGGAGTAGTGGGCGAATGTTGTACTTGTATAAATATACAGGTTGGATAGAGAGAGCAGTCCATGATTTATGGTTTTAACGCAATACATATTATTATATGATAGTACTTTATTGCACACACCTCGTTCGACCGTGTGATCGTGTATTACTTACTATAGTTATAAGGTATGAATGTGAGTGTGTGTGTGTGTATAGGTGAGATGGGATTTATCAGAAGTTTTCCTACACATACGGTATAACGTTGTTATTACTATTATTGCACGTATTTACAATGATCAAAAGTTTTCGACAGTCGCGCCCGGTACAAAGATAATAAATAATCATAATTAAACGCACATAACGACTATTATTTTGTTCGGCAACCTAAAATACGCGTACGCTTCCGTTAATGTTATATTGTTTATCGCAGTTGTAACACTATTTAAGAACGTGGTATACGTTACAATCGGAAACAATTCTCACAAAATATCTTGTTTCAAATGTGCACGGTGTGTGGGTGAGTGTGCATGCGTGCGTGCTAATAAGAGTGTGAAAACAATCGTATATTAATTGTACGCAAAGATAATCTAGAAAATAACTAATTTGGTATGTCTAGAAGGACAACACGTAGAAAATGTCATCGTAACAAAATTCGGAATAACTTCATATATAGGTGACCTTTGATAGTTTGTTCACAATATTTAACGATTGAATAATAGGACTGCGGTCAATTGTCGCAGGCGTTACATATAAAAATAACTAATATCATTGCTTAAATTATTGTTGAAATACCATTTAATCGTATTAACGTTAGTGTTCGTTCGATCATTTTGTAATGAAATATTTAGTTAATGTATTTTGGTATAAGCGACATTAACGAATATAATTGAGAAAATTTTGTAAAAGTAGGGGTTAAGCGGCAATTTTATGGTGAAGTGACATTAATGAAAATTGTGTTCGTCAAGCAACGACTATATAGCGCTTAGCCCATAATTTTATCACTTATAATGTTTATGAAATTAAATCAATTTGTTACGATTAAAGTCTTGTTTTTTTAGATACCAATTTGTTTTTAGTGGTGACTAAAAAATCTTATGAAGTATAATAGGATAATGTGATTGTAAATTAACTTATACGCTATGATACGTAGACCTATAAAAAACTATAATTTATTTATTTTTTATCGAGTTTACCGTACTTGGTATTATAATTTTTTTTGTGTATCATAGATATTTTTTCATGTATCATAACTTTTACAAAATATCAAATAAATATTTATTGAGAACGATATTTAAAATTACAAGTAAAAAATATTATAAATTTATATCATTTGTATACATAACAAAATGTCTACTTTCCATTTACTGTAAGAAATGATTATTTTTAAAACCTTTTAGACGATGTAAAAACAGTCTTAAGGTTGTATTGATTATGATATCATTTTATGTTTAGTTAAATTAAAATATTTATAAATATAGTTATAATAGTTAATTATAGTTCATATCTAAAGTAACTAACAAAAACGAAATTTTACAATAAATTAAAATGTATGCCAATATTAACGTAAGTAATACGAATGGTATTACATACTTAATTATTATGATAATTTAAAAATTAATTTATCAAATAAACAAAATTATAATCCAACAACCGAGTAAATAAATAAATAACATTATCTACTGGTTAGTACAATATTTTATTCTCACCTAAAGGTGTGTTTAGACTATAGTCCGAACGCCAGTGAACAAAATTGAATATTACCGACAGAACCAGTGTCGAACGGTCGAACCGATTTCGAAAGATTGGATTCGTTCGTGTTGGCAGAGTTCGCTCCTAGAGTGGTATAATCAAAGAAATATGAATGATTAAGAGCAAATACGAATGAATAATTTGCACGGTGCGGCCGAACATCTAGCGAATCTACGAACAAATTCGTTCGGGTTCGGAACCTAGTCTAAACGCACCTTTTTAGTTAACACAGGATTATTCATAAAATTGTTTAGTTACCACGAAAAACAAATAAATGAAACAAGGCATATTTTAATAGTTTCAAATGTATTTCGTGTTGAAAAAGGTAATGAATAGATTCCGGATTTTTATGCGTTATCATATTTATAATGAGTGTATGCAGATTGACGAGAATAATAAATGTGATTTGCGTAACAAAAAATGCGTAGAAAAAAGTTTATTTTGTATATAAATGCATATTTTAGGGATGTTTTAGGTACTTGAAAAGTTCTGTATAATTAAGCATATTTTGTAACCAACTATTTTACTATAGTAGGAATTAGATTAGGATTTATTAAGTATAAAAGGTGACAAAGCTTCTGCTATAAAATCTAAAATATCTCAATTGTATCACAAAAATAAAGGAATTTAAGTATTAGAACATATTGGATTAATTATATTAGGAAAAAATTAAATAAAGCTTCTTGAAAATTTCACTATTTGCTATGTGGTTAATAGAAAACATGCACCACTAATATCAGTAGATGTGGAAAGATCGTTTAATTTTTATAAACATATAATAAGTGACAACTTATAATAATAATAATAATATATAATAATTATAATAATTATAACAATAATATAATATATTATAATATAATTATATAATTATTATAATAATTATAATAATTAACCACCAATAGTATGGACTTAGAGGTAAGGAAAAGGTTCTTAAAAATATATATAAGGAGTATTGCCTTATATGGATGTGAAACCTGGACAATCAGTGCAATAGAGAAAAGAAAACTAGAGGCTTTCGAAATGTAGTGTTATCGTAAAATGTTAAGAATTAAATGGATTGATAGAATAACGAATGAAGTTGTACTAAATAGAATAAAAAAAAAGAAAATACTATGGCATACCATAAAAGTTAGAAGAGATAAAATTATAGGACATCTACTGCTCCATGAGAGTCTATCAAAAACCGTCATAGAAGGCGACGTTGAAGGACATATAGGAAGAGGAAGACCAATGATGGAGTATATGAAGCAAATCATAATTGACATGGGGAAGAATAGTTATAAAGAACTAAAGGAATTAAGTAATGATAGGGACGCATGGAGAACTGCAGCAAACCAATCTAAGGATTGAAGATTGAAAGAAGAAGAATAATAAGAGACAAAAGGACAAATATAATACCTAAACACATAAAAAAATATATTATTGAGAATTATTTTTATAAGAAGTAAAAATCATAAATCGTATTTATTAATCAAAGTATTTTTATTAAAAACTTAATTGTATTTTAATATTTTTTTATTTTTTTATTTTTTTTATTAAATGTCAACATTTATTATATTTCATAAATATTCACTAAAGAAATAATGTAAAAGGATTTAATAAATTCTTATTTTTTATTATTATTCCTAACTAAAGTATTTATTTTATTTGTTGAATACGTTTGTAAATATTTACAGTTTTTGTTAGTTAATGTTATAAGTCCTTATCAGTTCATAAGATATTAAGTTTATGTAATTGAGTTGCATTAATATTTATGGAAGAAAAAAATGTAGGTATATGTATAAATGCATTAATTTTGGGTAAGAGCATATTTTTGCATATTATTAAAAATAATAAAAACATATGAAGTGTATATTTAAAGATTTTTTTATGCAAAAATGCATATTATTTTAAGTTTTTTAAGTACTGGATAAGACTTAATCTGGTTTCTAGTGATAAGCAACCAAACGCAAACCAAAGTAAGTACCAAACGCCATATGTTTGTGGTTTGGTGAACACAATCTTCAATTATTTCGTTTATGTTTTACTCCATAAAAAAGGTGCTTAGTACCTACTTTTCAAACATTTTTATTCTTAAATTTTGTTTTTACCGACATTTATAAATTAATAGTTAGAAGAATACTAACGATTGTGTTCGTACAATCTATGTTTTAACTAACGGTTTTCCCGTGGTGTTGACCAACATGCTTAGCTCTTTTTGCCTTTTTATCAGTCGATATTATAATTATTAGTTAATTATATCAGTGTTTAAATTAATATTAATAAATATTTATTCATATACTAATAAATTATTTACAAGATGAAATAAAATATGACGTGTAATTTTAAATAATTTTAAACGTTATGTTCTAATTCGACGAATTTAAATATATTTCGTTTTTAGCTTAATTTTTTCCCAATAGTTAAGTGTTAGGTTATTAATCTCGGTAACTACAATTTAGTGCTTCACAATAATTTGTGTTGTGATACGTCATTCGACGTCGTTTAATTTTTTAATCTTTCTAATATTTTAAGTTTTAAAGAACATGCATTTATACAGCCGATATAGCTATTACCGACTTGAATATCGTGAAATGTTGCACTAGAAGTGTTTTAAAACCGGTTTTAGTATTATATATTTTACTATTAATCTAGCAGGTGCAGGTAATTTGCATAGCCATAAATTCTAAGCACCTAGTATATCTACATAGGTATCTGCCCAAATGCACATGCTATTTTAAAAAACATGCAATTAAATTTTAAACTCCAAATTTAAAATAATCGAATTTAGTGCATGCCTTATTTCTCACAAAAATCGCTTCTATTGTGCTTCGATTATATTTCATTTACACACGCAGAGAAACAATAACTATATTATTGTATTTAACAGTAACTTTAGCCTTTTGTAAACAGGACCTTTATGTCCTGTTTCGATGCAATAGAGAATACAAATTATTATATACTCTTTTATTATGCTTATAAATAATTTTTAAGGTATAACAAAACGATTTTAGAGATTAAAAAAAAACTGCATTACAATTTATACGTGAGAGACGCTAAATATAACGTAACTACGATGTATAATTTTCTGATAAACAATTTGTATAAATTTCGACAGGTATTGTAAATATATGCAATAGGTTGATAGAACATACATAGTATAGAAAATATTATGAGTTGATTTTATCAAATTTACATCTGTCATGTTGAATAAACTTAAAATAAAAATGTATTTCTACTTAAAATAGTATAGTATCTTTAAAATAATATGTATTTATCTATTATTTATACACTTTCGGAATTATCTCTTATGCGTAATATGATAAAACAATTTGTTTATAAAAATGTCCAGTAAAAATTAATATGAAAATTATGTTCAATATTTATAGTGTTCGTATAAGCGTTAATGTGATTAAAGAGTAATATACCGATTTACATAATGTGAAGTGAGTAAAATGTAAGTTTTGTGATCTATAAGTATTATGGTTCAAAAAATATTTAAACTGATAAATTGATAAAATAGTGTACACAATAGTTTAAATTTTCTTATTCTGTTGTTATGGTATGTTTAAGATTTGATGAGCACGAGGTCCGAAAATGGACGGTTTTTTTTTATTTAACTCCATTTTTTTTCAACTTTAATTTTTTAAAAATCACAGTATGCTTTATTCATAAATAAAAAAAACAATAGCAAGAAAATAGGTTAATTTTTAACCACCATCACAGATTCCTTAATCGATATGGTATTTAAAATTACTATTGTTATGAATGACTACAGGAACAACTCGATATTCTGTACACAGTATTAATATTAAATTGGTTTTAAAACTTTAAACGTAAATTAAATAATAATTATATTATTAAATATATAATATAATGAGTAATAATAGTATACTGGAGTAGTTTAAACGTTTAGTCGCTCGGAAAAATTATTTTGCAATAAAAATTAGTTCTACTTGGTTAACGATAATTGTAATAATTCATTGTTTTTTTTTTTGTTTTGTTTTTATCAAACCATAACTAGAAAACGTAACATAAATGTTAGACTATTTCTTATTTTTATTTATTCATCGAACTAATAAATATTTCTTTTAGTTTCTTTATAAAATATTTATTTAACTTATTTTTATAAAATTTAAATATTTTATTATTAAGTTCTAAGTAATTTATAACAAGTTTATTAAAAATCTAACATATCTTTTATCGTTTTGTACTAAAATAAATGGTGTCGTTTTATTAAATATTCTGTGGCTGACTTGCGTAATAGGAGTATTTTTTTCCTATTTCACAATCTCATGCCATATTAGTTAATTTATACAATATTTATTTTCTAAGATATAATAATAATAATTATATTAATTAACAAGTTATTTGTACGTTGTATGCAATTTTAAACAATTATATTAAAAATCCCAAGGAAGTTTATCTTGTTTACTTGTACTAAAATAAATGTTGCAATTTATTTAAAATGTTTTGTGCTATATTCAGTAACTGGATAATTATTATTATTATTTTTTTTTTTTTTTTTTTTATGTAGTTCATGATCTCACGCAACATCAGTATAAATCATGTTTCACTTTTAAAATATTTATGTACAATGCCATCGGTAGGAATTTTTTTTATACATTTTAAACGTATAATATTATTACTTATTTATCATATAACATATAACGTATAGCCATGATATGTAAGCTATAGTTTAAATCACGTTTAGATAATTTGTTTTAAGTATGTTAGTCAATGTACAGCGAGTAGAATTATTTGAGGTCAATGAACATTATTTTCGTACACGTCCATCAATAAATATACTGGTTAATCCATCATAGATTCACCAAGTAATTTTAAGATAGTAAAACTGTTTTAAATTTTACTATTAATATGTAAACTTCATATTACGTATGGTTAATACATTTCTTTCCACGTACAGCAATGAACTTTGGCGAAAAAATATGATCTAATATACATAGATTCAACACTACAGTTAGTAATATTATAAGCTTTTGTGTATAATATTCGTTCAAATAAGATTTAATGCATATAATTTTGGGGATTATATTTTCAAAATGTTTGCTAGTTCACTTAAAGCTCGAAACTCTTGAAAGCCTTAACTACAATTCAAACGACGACGAGGCAAAAACGAATGCTATACGTGCAATATTTAAAAATTCAAGACAGGAAATGCGTGATTAAGCAGGACAACAAGATGGATGGTATTGTTGGGTTGATACGATCCGATCGTATATTTGCAGCCTAATCGGTATTGTTGGTCGTGGGAGGGAAGAATGTCTTCGATGATCTCGGCAGAATAAGAAACCAACAAACGTATGTAATCATAATACTATATTCTAAAGATATATTGCCTGAATAAGTGATGATGCTTTGAGAACAATGAGAACACAAATTTAATAAAAGTAGTAGAAATTTTACAAATAATATTATGCGTGAGGTGACATGGAAGAAAGAAAGAAAAAAAACAAGATGAAAATCATTCAAATGCAAATTCAATTGAGTAAATCCAAATACATTATTAATGCTTCACCTATATTATAACTATAATACCTATATATTCGAAACAAAATTAATATTTGGTGTTACTTTAGTTATCTTGGTACATCATAGATCATAGATCTATCGAAACATGGAACAATTTTTTTAAAGAACGGCCATTTAGTAAAATAATATGAAGTAGAGCATAAATATTGTAATTGTGTTTGTTATCGGTTAGAACAGTACACGCAGAATGTATTGTTGGCAGAGCGGAAACAATATGGTAAGGTATATTAAGAGAAACTTTAGCTTATAGCTTGGACAATCAATGAAATCGTTTAATAGTTTATGTGAGACAAGAAAAATGAAATTATTGAGCCATTTAAAACGTGAGTGATTGAAAGTCGATTTATTCTGTTTACGCGTTCTAGGTATATGTGTGGCGCGTAGTAGTGCGTGGTACCGGTAACACGATACCGTGTACACTTGTGTACGTATTAGAGTAGTTGAGGGAATAGGAGGAGGACGAGGAGGCTGGGGAAAGAATAAACCACTGCTATCATTTATAGGCGAAGTCACAGGTATTGTATAAGACGTTACGGTTTTCCGTGTCTCGGACACTGTTCTCTGTTACTAATAACACGCGTTTAATAACGACACGGTAATCGGGTCGGCGAATGCGATACGGCTAAGAACGGTGACGGTAGCGTATAATTAACGAAAGGGGTGGTAATAGGTAATACGAGTAACAATAATAATGAACGGGCGGTGTGCAGGCTATAACCTGCGTCGCCCTCGTCCGCACTTCGTGTACACTTACGCGTATGCGACGACCAGGACCAAACAATATCCGGTCCTAGTCGTATAATGTAGCAGCATGCAGGTCTTGATGTCACCGACAACAAATCCGATTAAGACTGTACAAGGGCTATGTGAAAATAATAATAATCTGTGCGTACATACGATCGTGTATCATGTCCGTCGCGTACAACCCTCACTCCCGGTGTGATACTAATAAGTACTAGCGAATTTTTTATTCCACATCTCTTCCGATCGTTTCTTGCAAACGGTTCAGATAATTCTTGTTCTACGCGTGCGTACAATACTAATTATAATATATTCTATATGGTTCGAATTTGTGTCACATTTATTGTTTCTAATCGTTATAATACTGACAACCATTCGGATATTCAGTCTTCTAACAACGCAATTTTTTAATTTTTGTTTTGGTCCTTTTATATTCCTTCGATTTAATCTTACTATATTATTTTAAAATTGCAAGATGGGTTTCAAGTTCTAATGCTTCGATTAAATATTATTTTAAACATCGAACAACGTTCTAAAGGAATCTATTTAAATAATAGATTAAATATTTGAACGCGAAGAACTCATTAAATCAACTCTTTGGGTCTTATACTAACTATAATAATATTTATTTAATTAATTACAATTATATAGTCTACAACTTCATATTTTTATTGTTTAATCTGTACAGTATAATTTCCATAATTAAATCATGCGTATAAAAGTTAAATAAAAATAACATGCGATCAGTGGAACGGAGACTAATAGATAAGTTAATAAAATCGTCAATTATACCGAGTGTTAAATCACTTGTATGTTTAGAAGCGATTGATTGAACGAATTAGATATCAAATTTCAAAATCTCCAATCAATTTAAATCAGATATAATCTATAATAATGTAGTTTTTTAGCGTAATAACTCTTCACGAATAGAATTTAAGAAATAATATTATAAAATTAAAATGTTTACGTTTTGATCTAATAATACACACCCAATATTCAAACGTTTGTACGTACAGGATAATATAAAATTGTATTGCAATTCTACCGAAACTTATTTACTGTGAGGTGTACTGCGACGGTAAATAAAACGTAGACATTTGTTGATGAAAGGTTCGTAATGTGCGACGAATTCAAACGTTTTCGAAAAAAAAACGCGTACGAATAATGTCAGCTGACGAAAATTCGGTTTGATGTTGTACGATTGCGTAACGCGGCGGATTCGGACGTATGCGAACCAGTGTACTGTGCAGGACCGTATCCCGTGCGGATCAATTCACACGCGTACAGTCGTTTCGCGTCGTTTCCACGAAACGAACGCGTTTAGACGACGAACGATGTGCACTATCCGGTCGTAAAATATTGTAATAATACCTTGTACCTATATCGGATATATTGTAAATCTTCGGGGTGTTTGTAATAATATTCGTGTAAAAATCAAAAAGCGTGCACCATGAAGTTCCGGGGCGCCCGACACACGAGTTCCGTGCGACTCGGAAATGCATCGTAATGCGCGACGAGCAAACGCGCGTAACGGTCGACGGGTTCTCTCGACCACATCCTCGGGTAGCCCAGGTAAGTCGAGGCACGTTTCGCGGTCTCCGGAACGGCTTACGGGCGATCAGATTGAACGCGGTTCGCGTATCGCGTGGACAGCGCGCACACACGATACCTGTGCGCAACACGATTGTGTTACCGTGGAAACAATAGGTTCTTATTCGGTTGTTGCCGCGTATTGAAATTAATATCTCCCCCTCCCCCCCCCGTTTTGTTGACAGTATTACGCGATGCGAGTAGTTGTGCGCGTTACAATAATTGTATTACGATGTATTATTGCAGTATATCAGTCTTTTCCTTCTCTCGGCCGTCGTTCTGGATGTCTTACACTGCTCCCACCGGACCAATTCCACTGGGAGTGAAGTGCACATACGTGATGATTCTCTACTCAGAGAAGGGAATACAAGTGACACTCCAATTTAACCTCTCAAGCGACATAGACGTCAACAAACACTCCGACGGTCGTTTCGATAAGAAAATATGAAGTGAAAAAAAAGAAAAAATCTATTATTGCGTTTTACCAAGAACACTGTGTCCACGTTCGGTTTCGTTGCTACGATCATCGTTGGCATCTTTCATGTTCGTCCTGTCTAAAACAACGAAATGCTCTTTGGACCACACGCGTGCGCGTTCTGTGCGTTTCGACCGTTGTCCAACAAGAGCGTGCGTCATGGACACAATCGGACGAACCGAAATTGTCGCGTTCGAATAAGGACTGGTCCATCCTCGCCCCATCCGCCGATTGCATTTACCGGGTGTACGCGACTTAGCATACAGGATATAGAACACGATAACACCATCGCGTGACAACATCGGGGTGTGTACCCACTGTTTGACTCGCGATATAAATTAATTTTTAGGATCCCGGTGACGTGGAAAATTGCGTGGAAAAAAAATTAATATCGAAAACCGGTCGGTCTGGGAATAGAACGAACGCGTTACGATAATCAACTAACACGTTATAATAATAATAATAATAATAATAATAATAATAATAATAATATGACAGCGACGACGACGATGGACTAGGAGGATACCGGCTGAAGCCGTGCTATAATTGTTATTGTGCCCAGGTCGAAATTCGGTCGACTGCACACCGTTAAAAGTGAACTCGCGTTCTGACAAAGGCGAGATTATGCGCGTGCAGTGTACAAACACACCGCGTATACACCTACCCGTCGCAGCAGCAGTTTACTTAACGTTGTATTTATATTATACAGTATAACGTGTGAGGGGGATAGTGAAACGCGGACCGGTGGCGTTTTGAACGACTGCTGCAACAGACTGAATGGAAGCCCGCACTGCGGTGTTTGGGGTGTCGCACGCTGATTTGCCGCGCGTCGAAATTGACTTTTAATTCGGAGCCGTCGGACCGCGAGGGATAAGCCGCCTCGTCCGCGCGTGGTGGGCTTCACGAAATCTCGACGATTTCCAACGGGGAAATTTGATGTACAACAACAGAAGCGGGACGTGGAAAGAGGGGGGGGGACAGCATTTATTGTGTTCACGGTGTGGAATTTAAATGACAATTTTCCGGTGAAAGCGCATCAATATGCTCCGCGTCAACTACTCGCACGCCAGCACGTACACCATCATGTGCGACATATAGGTATAGAGGTACGTCATACATGACACCCCGATTATTATTTTCGGATGAATAAAAAAAATTTAAATCCTCTAGAGATGGGTACCTACACCGCGCGCTGGAATATAAAAAATAATAATACAATTTATCCCACACATACCTTTGTACGTACAGTTGAAGCTATTATATATAAACATGCGCGCTACAGCAGATACATGTATTGCTACTGCAGACTTTCATCAGTCATTGTGGCATAGCGTTTTGAATCGATCTGGATTAGATCCCGTACATTACGACAGGAATAAGATTAATTCTGTAACTGAAAACATACTCGAAACCCGGAGTGTGTTTAGACAAAATTTGTGAGAATAAATAATACGAAAATATACGTCTTCCTTTGAGGTATTGAAAAGTTATGATATTATAAATATTATCAGTGGCGTACATTCAATTTTGCTCTGGAGATGGTTTAACAAAAATAACCAACACAAAAACCTTCCTTTTAAAACTACCCATTTTCCTTACAAATAAACAGATATAAATATTAATAGGAAAATAACAAAAGTTATAATAAGTTAAAGCGTAACAATAAAACTACGAATATATTACACGTCATCAATAATATCACAATTTTCTTCTTTTTTTTTGGCCCTGGAGGAATTTGAACCTGACCCCTTTCCCCCTATGTATGTATCGCTACTTCGTATTTTGTTATGTGATAAAAGTGTTTACAAATGTATGCAAAATAATGTATTATTCTTAGATATTCTACAGTTGTATAGTGTATAGTGTATTTATTGCAATCATTAACATGTTTACACAAGTTTTGTTTTCCACTAAAATACAAATTAAATGTAGTATGCAATCAATTCTTTACTATTTAATAGTTGTGAATATATTATTTACAAAATAATCTATTATGATTTTAATACTTTGTTTAATGTTTTGACGTATTGTTTTCACTATTAAAAAATATTTCTATTCGTGAAATATGTATTATTTTAGGTAATTAATTTTATGAAATTTTTTAAATTTAATAATATAAAAATACATATTTGGTTTATGCTTTACCCCATTATTAATTGATTAATAAGTGTTTGAGTATGTACAAACATGTATATTTAGTTCATAGTTTAAATTCAAAACTTTCTTTTAAAATGTTTTTTATACTGCATTAGATATTATAATTATATAAAAGGGAAACTATAAAATATAATTATTTATGTAAAATTTAATATTAAATCTCTCTAAATATTCAATATAAACACAAAATTTATAAGAATTACTGAGTATATATATTTACAGAGAATAAAAAATAATTGCGTTATTAACAAAATGAGTAATTTATGAAATGTCAGCGTACACACAACACACGGCAGAGTAATATTATTGTAAATAATTAATAAAATAAAATAATTTTCTGAACCAAATTAGACAATTCTATATCAAACATAGTTCAATTCAAATGTATAGAATTTGTTATTGTAATTTAGATCAATAAATATTAAATTTCTAAATTATCTATATAGTTGATTATTTTAATTTAATCAATCAATATAGAATTATCATATTATGTAATCATAATGATTTATTTATTTATATTAAAGAAAGGGATGAGAGTGTCATAATCTTTCCATGGTTTTTATTTATAGCTGTATATAGAGTAATTGACCACGACTGAACAAAATTACTTATTCAATAGATTATCAAAAGTAATCCGTACCTAGTAAATAATCGAATGTTATGATTGATTTAACTATAAACTATAATACTTATATATATATATATATTATTTATAATTTATTATTTTATCTTTATATTCAAATGTAAAATTGAAATTTTCGTCCAAGAATTTGACTACAGATTAAATTAGGTAGTCTTAAATTAGATAATATGTATCGATTACCGATCAATCCGTATGTAGAACATAAACACACAAATTAAAAATATAGGTAACACTTGAATAGTGCAATATTTCTTGTGGTGTTAAGTCTCTCGGTCACTAAAGAAAAAAATCCTAACGTCTTCGGTCTTTTTTATAATATATCGTTATTTTTGTTTAATTTAAAATTTTTTACATTTAAAATGCCACTTAAACTTTTTAGAACTTAGTAATTTTTATTACCTTAAATTAACTTAGTTATAATTAACCAGCAGATTTTAGTGTTATAAATTTGGTTATTATCGATTATACTACACTGTTTACTGCTACAAAAAAAAATAAAAAAAATTAAAAAATATATCCTCATATTTTTAAAATTATTGCCTCTTAATTTAGCGGAGGTGTTAATTGTTGATGTTTTGTTTTTATTTATATACGTATCCTAGTAAATGTTTATGTGCCATTTTTTTTCTAAGCGGTGTTTTTCTGAGTTATTTATTAGTCTTTTTTTTTTTTTGTTGTTTATTTTTTGTATACTTATATTTTTACACATATCCGTATACGTACATATACAAATAATAAATGTAAAGTATTTTATTCACTCTGTCATTTTTATTAGTAGCCATGTCACGATCTTGTGTCATAATTTGTAAATCTATCGTTATTCAAAATAATTTTTTTTTTTTTTGCATTGTCTGAGCCTTTTAATTTTGGAAAGCCTACTGCTGTTGGATATGTGAGGATAAACGGACAATTCCATGTGCGGACATCCATTATTTGAGTGATAGCATTTGACCAGCTCCTTTTTCTGTGTGACGATATAATTCGCTTGCTGACAGGGAACTGTAGTCATGGCATTGTATGTATTGTATCGGCATAGGCTCCACATAGACTTTCGTCGTTACATTTTCCCGTGATTATTGTCGTGTTATGAATAGTCATGGTAAAGAATATGGTTTGTAGTAATCGAATGATAAATATACTAATAACAATTTTAATTTTTTAATTATTTAAATATATATATATATATATATATATACAATTTCTAAACAATATTTTATTTGAAATTAAAAATATTAGAATAATAACAATACTAAGCCACTAACATTATTTAAAGTAGTCTATCCGATAGAAAAACCAACTTTAACTTTCCCAACAAATTGGTTAACGGCTCTATTGATGCATATAAGCTTCTTTCAAAGGTTAATTTAGAATTCTTAGTGGATTCTATTGGCTATCTTCTGTTCCTACACATACTCGTAATAAGATACTAAGATTTGTGGCCTAAACCATCCTATACACCCCGAATAATATGACAAGCAAATAAGAACCTCTCCTTTTAACATCTTCTTAATTTTGTTTTATACATTATTTGTCTGTTTTAATTTAGTAATGTATATAAATAAATAAACAAATAAAAAAAGTGTTTAACTACATTTAGTTTTTACCTTTGATTATGGTTTAAATTGTTGTTACAGGGTTTTATTTGTATAATGTACTTCAGAATGAAGTCCGAATATGGTGTTCATGCGATGCGCATATTGAACGATTTCGATCACGGGAAAATGTTAGTTTATCAATCTATATCGAACCACATCTTCCACCCATTCAAAAATGCCCAGCAACGACGTCGCCGTGTTATGAATATTATAAGCCAAGACGTTTTGTGTCTGAACGTTCGGTGTGACGGAACGCGTACGCGTTCCGAGTGTGAATAGAGTGGAGAAACGACACCGATGACACCCGACGGAAGTGGCACCCGTCGCTCGCACGCGTGCGCGAATCGTACGAGTGCACATGGCGCGGCGAATCACGTTCGGGGCGCGCGACGTTGACGGTCCAGATCGTGGTCGCGGTGATAGGGGGAGGGGAGGGTACGTCATTAAAGTGCATTTAATACACACGGCGACGTAGAACGAAACCGCAGCGGAACACAGTGCGCGAGGACGGGACGCGCGTCGCGATAGGGGATGACGACTAGGGCGGCAGGCGTGTGGCGGAGGGGGTAGTGGCGGCCGAGTCGTGGGCATGCGCGCGCGTCGAGAGCGTTCCGCGCTCGCACGCCAAGCGACGGTGACGGTGCCCGGTGCTCCGCGGTGGGGTGGAACACGGAAAGCGGTCGCCGGGGTGGGTCGCGGGGGCCGAGGAGCGACGCGACAACGTCGCGCGCCCAATGGCGCTGTCCCGGACGGCGGGTAGGGGGCGTGGCCCGCGGGCAGTCCGACGCGTACACGCCCGTCCGGCCGTGCCCGCAGACGCCGCCGTCTTCTCCTGGACACGTCGTCCTCGTCCTCGACGTTGCCGCCGTTGCCGCCGCCGCCGTGGCGGCCAGTTGATCGCGCGCAACATGTCCGGTTAACGTGCACCACCCGCACACGTAGGACGTACCGCACGCGAGACAGTACACGAGCGCCCGTCGATTCGGTTGCAACAGCAGAACAACAATCGCGCGCGCGCCTCCCCAACCGCTTTAATAGAGGTGGTAGTAAAAACGAAAAAGTTTTACGATAACAACCGATCGCGCTGCAGAACACATAACTAAATATATTTAATTCCTCGGCGTGCGATACAACGCATCGTTAACACGTCGTTATTATAAACAGCGGTATTCGTTAATCGTTTTTGATCGATTTCGGTTTTTTTTTTTTCTTCGCGTTCCAAACCGCATAACGTACGTTGTACACATTATTTTTACTCCGACGGGACCGGTTCTGTGTCCGTGAGCGATGATGATGTTGCAGAACCCACTGTTCCAGGAGTACAACACGGCTCTGTCGCAGTTACTCGAGTTGCACCAACAGCAACACCGGTTTCATCAGCAGCAGCAGCAGCAGCAGCAGCAGCACCATCATCACCATCATCCCAGGCATAATCGGGGCGCGACCGCGGTCTCAGCCGCTGGAGCTTTCCAGACGTACGCCATCACCGCGGCCAGGACGGCTAGTCGTGATAGCGCTGAGTCAGACGGGCTGAGTTCTTCGTCGCCTAGGCCCTGCAAGCCGTTCACCATCGATGCGATACTCGGACTGCAAGCCGGTCAGTCAGCTTCTGTCGCCACCGCTGCCGCGGCCGTGGCCGCTGCGGTTCCGGTGGACCCTTCAGCCGTCACCGCACTTGACTTTTCCACTGGTTCGGCCGCGGTACATGGCAAAAAGCACAGAGAAGGTAATTATTTTGCTCAGTTTCTCAGACATAAAATATTGTTTACACAACCGCGCGCATCCCTCAATCACGCATATGATCATTATAATTTAATATATTATATATATATATTAGTTTTGACTCTACGGTGAGCCTTTTTCGAGTGTAATACTTCTAGTTGTATTTTTATTTTTTTCATGAAAAGTACTTACACCATTATTCTCCTTCTTCTTTTAGCTTTTTGGGCCATTGAATACAATGGCTTCAAAAGAAACTCCTTTTAAACAAACAGCTCATCCAATTACATTGTCTATCACTAGTTGTTTTAATTACTTTTTGCTTGTATCGATTCAATCTTTTCCTTTGGTCGTCCAATCGTTCTCCATTCCTCGGAGGTCCAGTTCGGTATATTATTTGTTATTGATTTAGCCCTTAGTACATGACTAAACCAATCCAGTCCTTTTTGTCGTGATTCCGCTATTACAATTGGTTTTTTGAATAATTCCTGTTAAAAAAGTTCTCTGTTAAATCTGATTTCAAAAGTTTGGTCTTAGTTTCTTTTAGGTCCTATACAGATTTATGTCAACATTGTTTTCAAACGGATTTTGGGTCAGATCTATACATTGATATATACTTAAGTTTTTACAAGGGCTTCATACGTATTAGGTTTTATTAACAAGATAAGGCCATATAGACGTTAATAGAGGGAGTTTTAAACTTATTTTTTTTTTTACGCGATATCGGTATATAAAACTTTTGGTACGGGTACGGATGGCAGCACCACATGTTTTAGAAGGTTTGTAATTTTTGAAAAATTCTTCGTAAATAATATAAACTGCATTGTAGATTTTTATTCAAAATGCTGTTCAATAGCAACGGTGCTTCGATGTATCGAATGTATATTCGAAAAAAACAATTTACAACAATGAATTCATACATGTAATTAGTGAGCGAATTAAACACGTGGTAAATTACGATAATAAATCTATACATCTTAGGCGCACTATATATAGTTACATTGTTAATAGCCGATGGACTGTGTATACTATGAGATTTTAATGTGACGTTGTTTAAACAGTAGCAAATATCGGTTAACCGCACGTTTCCTATTTGAAATCTTAATTACAACAGGTTTTTTTATGTACCGATTTATTTAGTGTACACGCAATTCCGCAATACTCCTTGTTTTTATATAGTCTTGTGGTCTTGGTTAACCCATGATCATTCGCGTTCTCATAAATCATAAAGGCGACGACGAACATTTTTAAACATTACGCTTTCAGCTTTCAGCTCAATATGTAACTAAATAATCTGTTGATTTCATGCTCATTAACAGTTTTCTTTTACGTGAAAATCATGTTTATGCATTTGTCTACGGTATAATACAAGCACAAAGAATCCTAAAGGATCCAATTGAAACCGATAAAACCGATATACGTGTGCAAACGGGTGTTTTGCGGAGCACACGAACGAATAAATTATTGTTTTGTTTGTGAATATGCACTGGTTTTGTTGGGGCTTAATATAAATTGTACGTAAAACACATATAGAACAACAATAAAAATAAAAAATGTAGCATAAATAAACAGCGGTATTTTTTTTACATTTTCTTTTATAAACTGAATTATTTATAAAATTAATTTAAAAGGTTTGTTTTAGGTATTATCTTCACTATCACTATGTACCGCACGTTATAAATTAATGATAATTATAAAAAAAATCTAAATAAAAAAAATGTATTATTATTATTATAAGACAACATTGTATAAATGTTGTTGTTGGTACAATATTACGTATGCATGTAATAATATAATTAATAACTTGTTTATAATAACTAAAAGTATTGTGATGTTCGCAATAATTGAATAGGTATACAAATCAAACAGAAAACGGACATGAAATATATTTTTAGTATTTCCGAGTATGCACGGAAGATGTATTTAATTATTTAATGTTTCCGACAAGATTGAGCTGAAAATGTACTGTTTCTATATTTCATTCGCAATTGAACAATTAACAAAGCAATTTATTCGATAAAGTGTACTGAGTCTGTCCGGTTAACTCGTTCATTAGCATCAACACAATGGTGGCATATCATATATATACCTAATTACATATACCTAGAATATGATAATTTTCCGCGTCGATAATACACAATGTGAATAATTTCTACATATTTCCATTGGTTATAATATCAAAAATTTGTTCGTTTTACACATTGTGTTTGAAATAAAGGTGTATAGTATATCAGTGTTATTAACATTAACTAGAATGTAAGCTGCTAATAGGGACTAATCGTTTATAACGATAGTCACGATACCTACATTGTCCAAAGTCGAAAAATGTGTTTAACATACATTATACTATGAACATGAAGATAAATGAGCGACAAATTAAAATGTTTTGAATAATAAAAATATATGGCAAATTAGCTTATAGATGTAACTATGTAATTACTCATTTATAATAATTGCATATAAACTAATAAGCAATACAATTTATTCAATTATATATATATATTAAAATGTACATATAAATACTGTTTACTAACGATAATTTATATAAGTGAAATAAAAGAAACACTATGAACATAATTTTATGGAATTAATTCGCTTATGAACGTACTAATTACAATGAATAACAAATTACAAATTATAAGTAGAAATTAATTGAATTTTTTAAACACGAAAGTGTAATTTAACCAAGAGTACAAGAATTTAAAGACATACCATACGTATGCATTTCAATAATAGCAAAACTAATTAAGCATCTCTAATCACTAAATAATTAAACATATCAACTCTAATGAATTTTAATATTTTTTTTAAATAATTGTACCGAAACATTGGACTTTTTTTAAGCTGGCTTTACCAATTTTTTAATCATAAGCAGCTTAATTATTTTTTATGGATACAGGTTCTTCGTATTTATATATTCACGTATCATGTACATAAAATTGCACTATAAAATTTAAATAAATTACAATAGTTCAATACTAAATTCGTACATCTAATTTTTAACTACAGCTCATATAAAAGGTATAACAATTTATTATTTATTTTTAAGCTACATTCATTAATATGATATAAAAATAAAATAACAAAATAATTGGACAGATGTTTTTAATAATTTTATTATGAGATTAAATTAGAACCTCTAAGTATTAAAAAAAATAACATATAATATATACTTATATTGTGCTAGTACTTTACTATATTATATTTTAATACGATTCAATCGAAAACTACGAATAAATAAAATGTTTGTAAATTATCAGAATTAAATAGTGAATAATTCAATTTAAATGTATTACTATTAAGTTTTACAATATTTAATGAAGGTATATTATTATACAATTTTCAAATCTACAATTACATAGTTATAATTAGTAATATAGTTTTGTATCTTACTGTCATTACCAGTATTGTTATTTTATTTTCACATTATGAATTTAAAAATTTACAACTCATATTTTTTCAATAATTATACATGACATAGAAGAATATTTGCTGTGAGCAATAATAATATGATGTATGTCATGAAGTATTATACTTTATCATACTACGTTTATCCTTTTAAAACTCACCCATCATTCAATCTCTTTTTGTTATTTACCCCTTCAAACTATAATAATAAAAAAAAAGGGGGAAGGATAAGTATCAAAATGGAAACACAAAACATATAAGTATATGTAAGCATACAAAGTGATTTCAATTCATGTAATTGTTAAGAAGTTGTTTTTTAATCGTATATCATCAGAGAATTAAACAAATCGTTTGTTTCCAAATCCATATTTTTTTTTATATTAACTTCAAATTTAAAGAGTAATGCATTTTAATTTATAAAATTACTACCTATGTACTAATACTAGTACTACTAGTACTAATAATTTTGACATTACTGTTAAATTTCATAAGCCCTTTAATTTAAATTACACTTGTGAAAATGCTGATTAGAATAAATAAAGTGACAATAGATATATTATGTTTGAAAAATTTACACTTAGTAATCGTGTTAAGGATGAATAATGTTTATATTTTAAAACATTTTATGTAGGTACATAATAAATATTGAACATTATTACGGTAAAATAAATTTAATAGTGATGTTTTATGTTTCATTAGAAAATGAAACGGTTGTACATATACGGTATATATAAAACGTTATACACTAACATTGATGACTTCCGAGATTGTCTTTAAAGATTTCTACTTTTTTTATTTTGATAATTTAAGTTCTTACACTGAAAATTAAACATGTTCATTATTCTTCATACATTTTTCCATAATAATGTTTAGGTTCATTTGTCACATTCTCATTTGATGACAAATAATTTTAGTTTTTTTATTTTTATTTTACAGACATTTAGGTAAAACGCAATTAAGATTTCTATTAGATACGTTTAGTAATGTTTATTTAATTATATCCGCAACAAACTATAAATTAATAGCAACACTGTTTAAAAAATAATAAAATTCTTTAGTCCAAATCTGATGTATACTAATTAATTATAGATTAATTGTTAGGACCTATCTCTAAACGAATTTTATCAAATAAAGAAAGAAAACGTACTATACGGCACTAAAATAATTAGACACCCGTAGTAGCTATAGCTATTTTAAAATCAGTTTGAATCACATTATAGACTTAGTGATAGTTAAAAAAGGAATCTTCTCACGCTCAGTCTTTTACATAATATTATTATAAAGTCATGATTTTTATTAGTTAAAAATATGTAACGTATGATCTAAATAGAGCAAAATTATTTGTGAACCGTTTGTTGAATATTCTAATTCTCAGAATTATTAGTTCATAATTGAGAGTGAATGACTGTAAACTTACCCTGATATACTACTAAAGTAGTTTTAAAAATAAGAGAATATAAAGCAATAGTAAGATACCATGATTTCATCAGTGCCATAAAAATTAAAACAGTGTGTAAATATCGTTTTTTATGAGCGGTTTTTTATGTAACTAAACTGATTTAGTCGATTCGCGAAAACAGTCAATTGAATAATATTTTAAAATTTAATACAAGTATCTATATTAATTTAATTTCAATAATAATTTTTTAGAGTTATGAACAGATTACCGATTTATTTTAAGTAAGTTATTCACTTAACCATTTTCGATGTTAAATTTTTTTATCTTCAGATGGCGATAAAATCTTAAGTTTATGCTATTTTGCTTTTAGAAAATAAACAACTAGCAATAGTTATATTAATAGTTATTACATATTAGTTATGAAATTTCAGTTAAATCGATTTTTCAACAAATTGGTAAACTGCTGATGCAAAAAAAAAAAAAAAATGTATCATAAAAATAATAAATTCTATGAGCTTTAATTGCTCCGTATCTAATGTATGTTGATAATAATACATAGTATAATGTAAGCATCAACTATATATAAATGTATTATAATTTAAATAATTAAAAATCGTCTTTATTTATGTTTTTTTTGTATATGTATGTTTAAATAATTGATATTTCATATTACTAGCATTGGGCGTTTGAAGCTTAACCGCGTTTATATTTCATCAAAACCAAATGACGTTATAATTTTAATCTGATGGTGTTAAACTCATGAGATGGGTAAATCTGGAATGATGACTCGAAATACCGCGTCTCTATTCCAAAAGACACCACAAAATGTTCAGAAATTCCTGTCGACGGAATACCATTAACTACTCGGTTGCAGAATGATAATCTACCCACAACCATCTTAATTCAATGGCACATTATTTTACGTTTGTGTTATTTTATTAACATTAAATAATATAAAATACAGTACACTTCCTATATTTATGCACATGAGTCTGAACATATTTTAATTAAAAATATATCAGAGGCTTCAAGCTTATTAGTTATTCATACTTCTGTTATTGTTCCCAAAACATGACAATGAAATTTTTAACTAATAAGTTCAACTAAATAGAATTTTGAATAACGCGAACAAAATAAATCATACCTAAATAATACAGAAAACGCGTTTTAAAATTGACATCATCTCAAAAGAAAGTTTATGTTATTCTGTAAATAAAAAAAAATGTACTCAGGGCATTACTATTTTTTTATTTGAAATCAAACTAAATATATAAAATACATTTATGGTAATAACTGCATACTTTAGTTCAACTGATTAGCTTTCTTAATAAATGCATAATCAAGTAATAGAAAATGACAGTTTGTATTAATTAATTAATTAATTAACTTGGTTTATAATAAATTGGCTCTAAAATATAATCTTTTAAATAATATTCTTTCTTATGTAATAAAAATTACATTGTTAACGCATGTTTTGTGATTTATATAATGTTTTTCATTTTTGCGGTTTTAGAATTTCGATTAGTTGTAATCAATTATTATTGATAAAGTCTGGACAAAAAGCCAAATAAGCAAAGCGAATCAAGTATGAGGGAGGCATTACACGCCCTAGTACAAAAAATTATCATCGTCGTTTGACAAGGACACCTGTTCGTCAAACGAATAGGAGGGTGGCTTGTTTAAAATCGACCCCAAGTGTTTACAATACTTAGGAAACTTTTTGTTAACAACGATCCTGTGTACATAAATACCTACTGCAGATTTTTCTCATTTCATTATTATTATGATCAATAATCAGAAAAATTTAACATTTATTTAGGTAAATAATAAAATAATAAAAAATTATATTAAAATTAAAAATTAGTATATGGTTAATACTCGTAAATTAATATATAAATAAATAAATGCTTAGCCCGCAGTATTATTATATTTGTAAAGTACGACCGGTTACGAATTAAAAATTTATCATTAGGTACATACAAGAATTAGAATTAGAATATTTTTTTTTAATATAATTAACTCTAAACACCCATATTCTAAAAAAATATAATTTTTTATTCAATATTCTATAGACTTAAACGTATTTCTATTAGAACAACGTAATTATCAACACGATCCTAATATTATCTATAATATATACCTTACAAATAATTTAAATTTAAATATTATTAAAAACATCTATAAGCATATTAAAGAAAAATAAAACACAATTCAACAAATTTTGTTGTTATTATTTTAATATGAAATATCAAAAATAATATATCTAACAAATTCATTAAAATTCTTAACAGTAATACTAATAATTTGAACATCGCTTTTAAAAATAATAAAAATTTAAATATAATATTTAATAACATATAAATAATTTCATAATTTCATTTTTCAGTTGAATTTCTAACCACGGATATCCTTCAGATACAATTTAATAATTTACTTCATCTCAATAGCAAAACTTAGCCATACTTCGAACTATTCGATGTATAAACGTATCAATAGTCAGATGATGAAGAAGTTTTACTACGTAGAAAATGTTAAAAGCAGTCTCGACCAACTTGTCTCAACCCCCTTCTCTCCAACCATCGAGTGTGCACGCGCTTTGAGCTCATTTTATCATAAGTTCATACGGTCTAAACGTTTATAGATACATATTATATTATGATATACGATAAACATTTTATGAAGCACTTTCACCGCACGTTATTCTGCTAATTCTCCTCCCCTTTCCATAATATTTAAATATTCATAAGATTTTTGACGGATAATCTCATTATTTGTACGTACACGCACACACGCTTGTACGCGTTTTACATTCATAAAAGTTTCGCACATAATACGCGTTTATAAATATACGAGTATATATGATACAACGTTATGATAATATTGTGCAAACAACTTTTCGACGCTATTTCACGGGTGCAAAGAACGCGGGCGACCAGGAATCTGTGTCGCGTAGATATCGTCCTTTTCGTTTTTACTTCTCCGCCCCACGATCCTGTTTCCGGTCCATTGTACATCCACTCGGTTTCGTTATATACGTTTCGCCCCGCGGTCGTAAACTTAAACGACAGTGTCTAACGGGTAAAGCGGTATGGTGGTGGCGGTGTTTAGTGCAAAGTTGTTAATTACTCTTGACGTTGCGTATACACCCACACACACACACACACACACACACACACACACACACACATACACACACACATACACATTCAACTCGCGCACACCCGCAGCATGTGCACACACGTTGACAACAATAATGGAGCTGCCTCGACAATGTTGTCCCGGGGCGCACAGGGTGTAATTATGTCATAATAATTTTCATAATAATATTTCCGGCGCGCTTCGCCCCGGCCGGAAATCCACTACACAAAAACACGTCCACGCAGAGGTCGAGTGCCGCCACTGTTTGTCCTGGACGGCGAGCGCGAACAAAACGGCCCCCCCGTCATCAATAATAATATTCCGGCGAACGCTGTCGTTTTTCGACCCGCCGGTTTCGTATCATTCGGGTGTTTTTTTTTTTTCTTCCCATTTTTCTCCCGACTCGAAGCCAATAACTGTACGTCATTATAATAACGTTACCGCTGTTACTGCATTCCGAAGACGGGTCGCTCAATCAATCTTTCTACGTGCTTCGAACATGGTCGTGACGCAATAACGACCCGGACGGCGGAATCGGAATCCCGATTCCCGGACGTGCGGACGCGACGGTAGTAGTGGCGCACTCGGAAATCAGCGCCGCGCACCGGGAACAGGACGCGAGGCCCGTTTAGAGCTTAATAATTGTCACGACGCGTTTTGTATTGGTTTTCTCAGAGGGCGCGTTTTTATTTACACAAAAGTATATGGTGTCCGCTACCCCCGGCCTGTACTGACAACAATAATATCCTCCGCAACGGGATAGTGGTGGTTTGACTCTCACCCCTTTCGCCAGAGGGTCGACTACTCGGTGCCCTTTGCAACTTTTTATGTTTTATTTTTTTAATACGTTCCCCATCGCCATAAATCACGGCAAGACCGGTTATTATGCGCGTAAGGATCGTTGCGGTTTTTTTTTTTTTTTGTTTTCACATTCAGCAAGTGTGAATTTATTCATTTGTGGTCGACGGGTCCAGTGGTTTTGGCAGGACAAATTATTGTTCTAATTATTATTACGTATTTATTATTAACGCTTCAGCGGCTCGATGTTGAAGAGCAAATTTATCGATTATTATACTAGTGTCGGGTGACTCCTGTCATGCTAATTCGATTGTTTGATTACAATAACAGCCGTATCATTACACTGGAAGGGTTCAGATACATATCCGTTGCAATAATAATAATAATAATTATTGTCGCTAGTCAGACATGAAAATAATATGTTCGTGAAATAAAAATCACTTGCCCATTAATTACGCGCACGCCCACTTGATATTATTCGCGGTCAATTCACAATGAAATACGATTATGATTATACTATTGAATTAATAATATATTTGTTATTTCGGTTCATAATAAATTCAAAAAAATAACGTTTTTTTTTTTCGCTCTTGTGAGCAATATTTTAAAATAAAAAACTGTTGGATATGCGATCTACATACTCTATATGCTGATTTTAAATAATATGCTTCATAATAAATCATAATAATACTTTTGCCATTGACGTTGTAGTGTTTTTAAAATTCACTTTGATTGAAAAGTTGTTTATAATTAAATTTCAGACAAAATCGATGGTTCCAGTAAAAAACACGGTTGCTCGGGCAAATCAAAAAGAGTACGAACCATATTCACTCCGGAACAGTTGGAAAGGTTAGAGATGGAATTTGAACGTCAACAATACATGGTTGGTCCCGAAAGACTGTATTTGGCTCACACATTACAACTAACCGAAGCACAAGTGAGTGTGTCCTAATGTATTATACCTCATCTGATGATAACGTTTTAAAACAACATAAGTTTTTTTATAATATTTTGCTTGCTGAATAAATGTTCTCTTATCAATTATTTCGTCGTTTCATGTTAATTCGAGCAGAGGTTTTAATTTCAAGTATTTTAAACGTTATGATATACAATTTATACCAGGAATTTATTTATTTTATCTAGGTTAAAGTTTGGTTCCAAAACCGTAGAATAAAATGGCGAAAACAACACCTGGAAATACAGCAACAGAGGTTGGCTAACATACACCAAAGGAGCACGCAGGACATGGTTCAAGAATGCGAAGAAGACGATGACTCGGAAGCGGAAACCAATAATTGTTCATATTACTCATAAACGTTGCGAAAAATGATCAAACGTAGTTTGACTACTGTGTTTATCATTAAAATTTAACGATCCGAGTGGTCTAAATGCATGTCGTAAATATTATATATATATGTATATATAATGACATGTAGTGCTCATACGGTGTAATTTTACAAGTCAACTACACCACGTATTATGCGGGATACGTTATTCGAGAAAAATATTCTTAAACGTTTGCCCCGGGCCCTAAACAATAATATGATTATATAACTTTATATTGTAATGCTACCCGTAGTCATGTAAGTTTGTTGAAATCGTTTTACACTTAAAAACGATCTCAAATCGAAATCTGAAACCAGTGTTCGAGAACATAATGTATTTTTACTTTACAAACTATTGGAGGTTTATTACACTTCAACCGACGTGTTGAGTGTACAAGATCGTTAAATAAATAGCGTATTAGAATATAATATAGGTTAGATGTTCTATTAATTATTAACTATAATATATTACCAATGTTGATGTAATGTAAATATATTTTACGTTGTAAATAAACTATAAACGTGTTTAACTTTTGAAGAAAAAGTGAAGTGCACATTTTATATTATTGGTGTTATTAAAAATCATTAATAAAGTTTTAAAATTAAACGATTTATACACGTTTATATCATATTTTGTGAAAATATTCTCTACATCCTACTGTTTATATGTTAAAAAATAGCCAAAATAATTATAATAAATAATAAAATAATTTTAAAATTACTATCAATACCAACAGTTATTATCACATTGTTAGTTATCCAACAGGCTTGTACAAAATAAAGAAATATTTTACATAAATGAAAAATCTGATGTACACTGATGTGACAAAAATTACATAACTACTTTAGATTTTTATGCATTTTGCAGATAACATTTGTTAAGGTTTATCCTTCCCACGTATTGATACAAATGTTACAATTATTTTAAATGTATATTATATAGTTAGAAGTATGCGTCTAATATAAATATGTTTTATTAGAAAACGTATGTATAATGAGTTTTTAAGCAACTATAAGAAATAAAAATAGGTGATCTAAAAATTAAAAGTCAAATAATTACGACAAAAAAAAAAACAATGATCTAAAAGTTTGGAATAAATGTAATACTATATATTTATAAAAATATTTCGTTTATTAAACTATTAAAGTATTTTAATGTCATACACGAGGGTACGAATTATTACAAAGATTACACAAACTTAAGTGTAAATAAAAAAAGTAAGTATAAATAAACTAAAAAAAAAACATTCATAAAGAATGTTGAAAAATTACTGGTATCTAGAAGATCTTTACCGAAGTATCCTTTTAAAAAGAAAAAGTAAAATTAACTTCTACATTAAAAGAATATATTTACTGAAATGTATTTCTCGTTTAATATATATTGTTGAATAAATATTTATTTTAAATTAATTTAAATATATGTGTACAATATATATCAAATTAATCATGTAATTCATACTTCTATTGTTATATTTGATACTTTTTTCTAGTATTTTACGTTGTAATGAACAAAAACATTTTTTATTTTAATTAAATTTTAATTTTAAACACAATAGTGGGTTGATTGAAACACGATACTTAATATAATAACTAGGGCCCGGAACTTGATGCATTTGCATCTTTTTTTCTAATGCTCACATTTAATGCTCGTCTATACAGAAATTTGATTCATGAAGTATAGAATTTAACGGTACAATTTTTATTTTGCATTTTTTGCATTTTTAGGGAATTTTATGCTTTACGGTCATTTTTTAGTATTTTTGGTGCATTTTATTCATTTTAGTACTTTTTTTATATGTATATTTGCATTTTACTTGTTGAAAGTTACATTTTAATGTAACGCATGCAGTTTCCATTAGCTTGTCGATTATCAACGTTCATTATCTTTTTTTTTGTCGTTGTCTCGATCTACGATTATTTAATAAACTGTAGGCAGATACTATTTTAGGCCCGGGACACCCATGTACTTAAAATCGGTTATCGGCGTTATCGCAATCGACATAAACCCGTGTTTGATAAAATTGCATGTCTTCGTTTCTCATTTAATTTGAGTTCGACAGCATTGTTCGTTCAACAGTGTATACTGTACGATTTATAAAGTGTTAAGTTCTGTGTTGTGCAATTTTTATCAATTTTAAACGTTAATTAAAAATGCCTAAAATTAAATCATCAAATAGATCACGTTTACTAGCATTTATTGATGAATTTGGAAAAGATATTTTTTCCACTGATGGGACAGTCTTGTTTTGTAAAATTTGTGAAGTTAAGGTTGCTGCAGACAGAAAATTTACTGTTGAACAACACGTGTCTCGCATTAAACATATTAATGGACTGAAAAAAAAAAATACAAATGAAGAACAAAATTCAAGTAAAGTTCAAACTTTGATTACTGACCCATCTAAAAAATCATCTTTTTACTACGATTTATGCCATGCCTTAATATCTGCAAATATTCCTCTACAAAAATTACAAAATAATGCATTTAAACATTTTTTGGAAACATACACGAATAGAATTATTCCCGATGAATCAACCTTAAGAAAAGGTTACGTCCATGAATGCTATGAAGTAACTATTCAAAAAATTAGAACATATGTAGAGAATAAAAACATTTGGGTGTCTATTGACGAATCTACAGACGCAGAAGGGCGTTATGTTGCAAATGTTGTCATAGGGACTTTGGAAACAAATCATCCAGGAAAACAATTTCTTATTTATACTGATGTTCTAGAAAAAGTCAACCATAGCACTATTTCTAAACTTTTTGATAGAGCACTTCACATTATTTGGCCGAATGGAATAAAACATGACAATGTATTGCTTTTTTTAAGTGACGCCGCACCTTACATGGTGAAAGCGGGTAAATGTATTCAAGTATTTTATTCTAAAATGTTGCATGTAACATGTGTGGCACATGCATTACATAGAGTAGCAGAGGAAATTAGAAAATATTTCCCTAAAGTTGATCAACTAATTTCGAATGGAAAAAAAATATTTTTAAAGGCACCTTCAAGAGTGAATACTTTTAAAGAAATTGCACCTACTATACCATTACCGCCACAACCAGTACTTACTAGATGGGGAACATGGCTACATGCAGCGTTTTATTATTGCGAACATTTTGATACCATAAAAAATGTCGTAACAAAATTCGATAAAAACGACGCAGTATCAATTGAAAACGTCTTAGATTTACTATCCGATTCAGAGTTACAGTCAAATTTAATTTACATAAAATCAAATTTCGGAACTTTACCAGATTCAATAGCTAAACTTGAGTCATCTAAAATTAGTTTAGCAGATTCTATAAAAATTATAGAAGCTGAAAAAATTAATATCCAACAAGCTCCAAATAATATTGGTCGTCAAATTCAAAATAAATTTAATGCAGTTTTCGAAAAAATTACGGGTTACAATACAGTGCAAACAATTTCAAAGATATTAGACGGAGAAGTTAATGATTTAAATGGTTTACCAGATGATATGAACATCAACGATATCACGTATTTTAAATACGCCCATATCACATCTGTTGAGGTAGAAAGAAGTTTTTCGATCTATAAAACATTGCTGTCGGATAATCGCCGTTCATTTTTATTTGAAAATATTAAGAAAACTTTAATTGTACAGTGTAACAAATTTGAAGGTAAAATAAATCTATACAAAATTATTATCTACTTAAAAATTTTCACTTTTATTAAATTAAAATGCTTTTTTTTTTTGTTACAGAGTAGTTTAAAATAAGAAATTCGTCAAAAAAAAAAAAACAAAAAAAAGAAGTTTTACGAAAAGTAGTATTTTTTAATATATAGTTTTATTTAGTTAAACAAAAATAATTTTAATAATAAATGATAGAACAATAATATAATATAATAACTTTAATATTTTAATTTTTATATCAAAACAATAAGTACTTACCTATTTATCAATTTTTACAGTAAAATATACATTTTTAATATCATTTTTTCGTGTCATTTTTTAACATTTTTATGTCATTTTATGCATTTTTTTTGTGCATTTTTTATATATTTTTAGATCATCAAGTTCCGGGCCCTAATAATAACATACAACGAGCATTGCTTATGTATAAATACAACCATAAGCTAACCGACAGTTTACAATAAACCTTGTAGATAAGTTTACGGATTGCATGTCGTGTCCTGGCTTCAAATGGTTACGATTGATAAAATAAATACCAATATAAAATAATTTTATTAATAAAAATAATAAATTAATATCAGTTGAACAGGTGCAAAAAAAATTGTTGGCTTGCGATTAACACTGATATGAAAAGCCAAAGCAGTTAATTTTATTTCCATAAAATTAACATAATAAATGATAATCGAAATTAATAATATCCAAGTTTATCATCGGTTCTTATGCAAAGAAATTATGTAGTCAATTATGCTCATCAAATAAGCATTTCAAAATGTACGGCGAGGGAAACGGCTGGAAAATAATCAAAACACAAAATATATAAATATAATATGATAAATAAATGTAGCAAGAGACAATGAAGAATTTTTTTTTTAAACGAAATCACATTTGGACTTACAGACGTGTAAATATTCAGTTTTTTTTCTATTGCAATTGAAATAGGATTTTTTTCCTCTAACTTTTGTTTAAAATTATATCCAAATACACGTAGGAACACCTATTAATATTATATTTTATTGGTAAATATTATCGGGCTGAGATTGCAACCAACCTTTTTTTTACCTAAAATTTCCAGGGAAATACGTTTGGGCGCATTTACCCAAAACAGAACACTTTTGGGCGTAAATCTATAACACGTTTGGGCGCATTTATTTCTTTATCATATATTAACATATTTTATTAAATCTAAGCCTATTAGCGTTATCCAGAAGACACCACGAGGAGGTTGGCTCAATAGTCTTCCAAAAATATATATATATATTTTTTTTTAAACCTTATTTAATTTTTTTATTTATCAATATTATTCTATATTCTATATTATTTTCTATGAATTAATTCATTTTTAATATACTCAATACACTGCAACGATCATAAACTATCAAACGGCGTAACACAGAGCAATATAATATTACATATTATCTGTACTAGTAGATAAATATCTATAGCTATATTTGATGTGATATTATCAAATGATTAGGACATGGTCTACAGATCAAACGATTAAGCACTTATAAGATTTGATTACCCAAGACTTTCGATTATTAGTTGCAATACCTATTGTGCCCAAAGGTGTTTTCATAAATGCGCCCAAACGTGTTAACAATCTTCACGTAAATTATTTATACTGCGCCCAAACGGGTCATCCCCAAATTTCCGAGCCGAGTTTACAATCTACCTACTTTATTACCTAAAATTTTCGGGGCCGAATTTACAACAAAAAAGATAATTACGGGCCCAGTTTACATTTGCCCCCGTAAACTGTAGCTACTCTAAACATGTTTATATTTAGAAAATTAAATTTCATTCAGTTCGCTTAATATCCCTATTATATCTATAACAATTTGTGTGATTTGTTTTAAAACTATTCACGTGATTTTTTTTTTTTTTTTTTTTGTTTTTATAACACGCTCATTAAGGTGTTAATGTGATAAAGTTGAACACAATGTAATTTATGTAACAACCAAAATATATGCTATAATGACTAAATGCTTACTTGAAAGGGAAAACAAGACAATGAGGAAAACTTAAAAATAAAGTACTAAATCCACAGATTGGGCGCACCTATTTGTGGGACTAATTATTTACGACCAAATTTAACTAGCCACAGTATTCACTGAAGTACAACTTTACGGCAACAATTTCTATAATATAGATGTATAATCCACTGTGTAAATGACCAAAGTTTGAGTGTATGACGACTTTAGGTGGTTGTTATATACCTCCGCGGTGGAAACTTTTTGATTTATTTCTTACAATGACATGGAAATAGAACAAGGATCGCGTGTACTGTAGGTTGTATTAAAGAAAAAAAAAAAAACACGGACGGTGTTCGGTGTAAAACACAATCTGCGATAGCTGCCGGATGGGGATCACGACATAATGATTGGCGTGTCTCAGAAATACACACGGACTTTATTCGGACGGAATTCGTATTGTCATTTGTGCACGGTTGTGTGCCTATAGATGTACGCATATACAAAGCAAGAACGAATAAAAAAACCCAACCGACTGTGTAGAGTTTACGATACACACACCAGGCGGAAAAGTAAACGTTGTGCAAAGCTGTGTACGTGCGTGGTCGGATGATAAAAATATTCAATGAAAGTTTTCGAATCGGAATGGGATCCAATAGGTTAATTATTCAGAAAAAAAAAGAAACAATCGCGATACCTTATTTACAAAAAAATTGAAAACTGGAACAAAAAAAAATTTTTAACTTTTACAGAATAACAACAATGTTAATAATACAAAGTATTATCATGTTTAAAATAATTCATAGTATTTCGACAGATAACATTCGATTCATTAACGAAAATTATTTTTTTTTACTACGTATAATATTTCTACAAAATAAATAGCATCCTATATATTTTACAACGTACACGATGAAATGGTATTGATTTATGGAAGATCTATGGAATGGTAAGATTTATGGACGATTTTTTTTATTATTCTTAGTTTGTTCAATATTCTTTCGCAATTAACTCGCGTATTAGAAAGTGTTAAAACATATTCAACTAGAACATATAAGTTAAAATATGCTCAGGTACATTTAATTAATGTATTAATTTTTTTGAAAACAGATTAGACTTGATCTTTTACCGTGATTACTACAAGTTTTTGACTTCTCGCATCCGATAAAACATTAATATAAAATACTATTTGAAATGAAAGTATTTGTAAAATGTTTGTGAAACTTTGTTAAAAATGGATTTAAATGGGGCAACCGTCAATGAGTAATTCATTTTAAATAATATGAACTAAACTAAGTACGATTTTACTGTAAAAAAAATATTGAAAAGTGTTTACATTTCACCTGATACGCAGAAAACAAAATATGTATACAATCATCTAATATAGTGATATGTGGAAACGGTACTTAGGTTTGCTTGTATATAAAAAAAAATTTTTTTCAACGGTATAATAAACGTTGGTTTATTTTGTACCGACCCGGAGGACATAACATGCCACGAGTGCACACAGTACCACAGCGGATCAGTCCGCCCCTAATGAAAACTTCTCTGCGCTTACAAGAGGACTTATCAAATAAATTTACGTGTACCGGATCAAAGGGAGAAAAGTACACGCGTTTATATTTATATATACATTATAACAAAACGCATTTTACGTTGTCGCCGACAGTCGTACTGCAAATCGCTAGTACCTGAATCGCAATAAAAAGCAATTTCAATTTGTCATTACGCCGTACAAAAGTATATGCGTTCCGTCCTCCCCCGTTGACGAAGAATCGTGAACGATGCGAAAGAGAAAGTCACGACGGTCGGCTTCGGGCCGGGGGGCTGTCTGCTACTTCAGGTACATGTACAAGTATATAAATATGTAGTGCAAGAGTGCAGCTATATATGTAAGTACAGTGGGAAGCGTGCGCGAGTCCGAATGGTAATGGTGATGGCGGTGAGGTGGGTGGAGGGGGGGGGGAGATGAAACGAAGCAATTTCTCCCGAAACGTTCGCATAAAGAAGACGTTTCTCCGTTTTTAAGTGGCTGTCTGCGGGAAAAGACCACGGTTTTTCATTCTTCCATTTTTTTTCTTCTTACAGTTTCGAGGGGACTTTTTTTCACTCTTTCGGTGCGTGCACGTGTTTTATTTTATTTTTATTATTTTCTATTCAATATTAAACACGAAGAAATTACTTTATATATATATATACTCATACGACTTTATACATTGAATAATGTATACGTACTATATGTATCATATATATATATGACTATATACAAGAATATAATGTTATACCTACCACGTGCAGTATATACACACACACGCATACATACATATCTGCTCGGTCGCGTATAAATATATTATACGTCGTTTGTATTACTATATATATACGTTCGATGGTGGTGGTGGGTGGATGCGGCAGGCGAACTACCCCTAAAACCTCTACCCCCGACCGTTATAGCCGCCATTATTATATCGTTTATAATATTAAATCACTGCCGCCGCCGCCGCCGCCGAACGCCCAACCGCAGCTTTTAGCCGCCATATTTCACGTCGACTGCTCTCTCCTGCTTCTGTTCCTGCAGCTACTCCTGTTATATCCCACTGTAGTTGGGTGTATGTATATATAATACTAAATGTGCTGTATGCATATGCGTATAAGTATATGTCGTAAAAAAATGTACAACGTTAGGTTATAACTATGTTAACTTATGAATTAAGATAAGAAAGGAGGTCGCTCTTGGAGATCGATTGATGACAGATTCAAGGATAGAAAATAAAAAACGCGCCATTTCATACTGACGTGCGTACAATTTGATCACAAAACTAAATTCTAAAAGTTTATGTATTCTCTATGCAGTGTTTATACTCGAAAGCGAAACCTAATAGTCACGGTGTCCTCCTCGCGTCGCGCTCATAAATGTACAATCGAATTTAATGCAAACGTAATATAAATATCCTATACGTTTTACATACGTACATGCAGGATCTGTTGGCCTAATCTAAATATCTTAATTTTATAATTTTTCATCGTCATTTTGTAACCAGACTTTTTATATTTTTGGCTGACGGAAAATATATTGTGAAATGCTTTGTGGTACTTATCTTATTCAGTTCAGCTGCCCATGAAGTAGGTAAATAAATTAGTCCAGTGTATCATTGTTATATTATATCTTGTTGATTAAATCACCGATCATAATCAGTATTGTTTATTGTTTCTACATTCTCAATGTAATTACATTAAACTT
Organism: Sipha maydis; assembly: GCA_034509805.1. Lineage (NCBI taxonomy): Eukaryota > Metazoa > Arthropoda > Insecta > Hemiptera > Aphididae > Sipha > Sipha maydis. Next base: position 129,175 of record JASXSY010001970.1, on the reverse strand, counting down.
TCTAATATATGTACATTTTATTGCGATAAAAATTAATTTTTAAAATAGAATACGCCATGACATAGAAAAATTATTTTTGCATCTGCAGCTATTTTTGTAAAACAAGTACAGTGGCCGAATGGTTTGTTTCAAACTAATTTATAAACCATTTCATAAATAATGTTAGCTGTGAAAAAATGTACATTTTTAAATTGTATAATGATGTACAGATTTACCAATAAATTACTAAAGCATGAAGCCCATAGACTGTTTAGTATACAGGTATATAACAAGTTCAGACGGTTTAAGTAAGGGTTTTAAAATACCGGAAATACCTTATTAAGAAATCGGTATGTTTAGCGAAAGTTTTCTCTTCCAGAGGAGTCGCTTGGAATGCCTTTAATGTTACGTTGGATTATAAAATGGTAAAATATTACAGTTTAAAAGTAATAAAATTAATAATTCTACGTGTGTATAAATATATAGTCTCTATGATGTAACTTAATAATAAATTGTAGACGTCTCACATTCATGTGGTTGCTTTCGTTTTCCTGAAGTTAAACTTTTCATTCGTCGTTCGATCGAGAATCACGTAGCCTATTGTGTCGCTCCGTATTTTCGATAATTCGACTTTCAAGTTACATACTTGTATACGATAGAACTTTCGTTTTCGAAGTGCATCCGGGAAATCAGAAATTATTTTTAGCCATATACAGATTGTATGTAAGTTCTTAATCCAATATTATAACATAAGGTATGTCTACATTTAGACAGCAGGTTAACTTGAGTTACTCATACCCATAACAAAATACTTTCCTTAAATAATTGCTCTCGTCAATTACGTTATATCCTAACATCACAACACATCAACTTAAAAATCAAACTACTATTATACAAACTTCTACTCAAACCGATATGGACATACGGTATCCAACTCTGGGGTTCAGCCAAAAAGTCCAACTTAAATAAAATTCAAATCTTCCAATCAATATGTCTCCGTCAAATAACCAAAACTCCCTACTATGTATCTAACGACACTATACATAAAGATCTAGCCATTCCAACAGTCAAAACGTTGCAAAAACCTTCTACAAACGCACACACTCCAAGTTCCACAGCCATCGTAATCCCCTGATTTCCGAGCTATCTACCAACGCTATTCCTGGTGACCCCAGAAGGCGTCTAAAACGTACTTGGTGTCGTGACCAACTAATCTAAAATTGTTTATACCTCTACCTCCCCTAATTTTGTAATTCCACCCTCTCTTACTAGCAAATTAAAATCCTAGTCTAAAATCCTAACCTTAAGTGCCTCCAATGGAATCATAAAGCTAACGATAGGTGTTATGTTATTGATATTCATCTTTGCCGTGTCCGGTATGAACAAGGATTAATATTACGTTTAATCATACACGTAATTTTCAGCTTAAACGTGTAATATTACTTTCAGTTGACATAGATTTGATGCATCATAGAATTAGAATAAAATGTTGAAACTATGCGGATAATAATTGTTTAATGGAAAAAGTGAATAAAACGCGTCCAACCAGCTTATTTCTGACGCACGTCACTGTAGCAGAAGTATTGATGAGGAGTGTTTTTTATTTTATTTTTTGTCAAGACTTCAGTTTGGTTGAACAACAATGAATAATCGACAAAAAACGAGAAAACATCCGTGAATGACGTATTTTTTTTTTTATTTTTACACCAATCTAATAAAGTGATCAACGCGCGAATGTATTCGTCAAGATAAAAGTACAGTATCTTGCGCTCTATCCGGGATAATTTATTGGGCAACAAATGTTTAGAACGATGCGTAAACATATACTTATAATTAGGTCACTGAGTTACGCACAAATAATGAACAAATCGTTTATCAAATCACTGAATCAGAAATAATGGTTCATTTAGAATATGAAAGACAACATCGAGTGGAATGGTTATTGTGTACACAGGATAATGCAACCACCTCAAGCAAAAAGAGCCGTTTATGTATTACAGTGTACGCGAAGGTACTACAATGATCAAACCGGCGAACACCGAACAATAATATGTATGTTTGATTAGAGAAATTGATTTTTATCTTATTCGCTGTAAAATTGTAGGTTGACAATATTTATTCAATGTGTTATACTCGAATTTAAATGAGTGATCGATGAGTAGTTCATGAGAGGTTTGATGTTGGAAAACGACGCATTGTAATCGACCAAAATATTAGATGTTGAACGTTATAATTCCTTGGTAAGACTATACGTTGTCAGTAGAATGTCGAAAAACACATTCGTTATTTTCATGAAAGGTAGTAAAATAAGATAGTAAATTGCAAAGATGTTGAAGTAATTGCTTCCAAATAATATTTTGAAACATGCAGAGATTAATTAATTATTAATTTAATAAACCATATTGAATCAAATGAAACAAAGGATGCACCTACGAGCTTTGTGTTCGTTGTGTACATAATTCCATGTCAGTAATATATATTTTAATGGAATTCCTAATTTTTCGTTGAATCGATGTTGTTTATTCGAATTGAGTCAAAACTACTGTAATTTTGATTAAAAAAGGTTCAGCGTAGTATTTCCTTAGTTCTTGAAATGGTTTTATAACCATTTATTAAGTTTCAATTTATTAAAAAAAACATTAGAAATATAGAATATTAAGCATTTATTTAACAATCTTGTGAGAAACGACAGAAATATGACGCTTAAATGTATATATGCAAATATACGAGTACATTTTTAAGTAATATAACATATACATTAGATTGTCGAATGGCTTTTTATATTGATTGAATTTAATTCAGATTTATGATACAATATTTCAAATGAACAATATAAATGCTACCGACGAAATACAGTAATTTATATATTAATTAATGATTATATTAATAATAATATGTGATGATCAATACAGTGCACCTTGAACACAAAACAATTATTTTATACGTGATAACTTGGAATTGGTTCACAGAGAAATGTTTTCTTATTATCATGTTGGCTATTTAGTTTCAAAACGTTAATATTTTAATACTCCCGAGTATATGCATTAAGGAAACTGCTTTCAATAGAAAACCAATCAGAATTATTTTGGGTTTGGAAAACTTTGATATTTATTAGAATAAACATATGCCTAAGAGTATACTGAATGAAATTTCCATTCCGTGAATTTAGGATTATTTTGTTCGATATACTGAGAACAATGAAAATATTTTCGAGCTACTAAACTTATATTTCACAGTAAAATTCTTCTTGTTTATCTGCCTGAAAATATTTGTATTCTAATAAACGTTAATATGATGTGTAATAGGGTAACCATACGTCCTGTTTTTCAGCTTGATGTCCTATTTTTTCAATAAGAATTAAACAGCACGCTTTTAGTCCTGTTTTAATATTGTTTTTCAGTATTTTTTCATCAAAAAGGGATTTTAATGATCATCTGATAAAAGTGTCATCAATAATAAACTGTTTTAATTTTTTTATCTATGAAATCCAGTCATGTGGAGACGTTTATTTTTGGTATGCGTTTTTCCCGAAATTAAGTCGATGTCGATCGTCAATAAGAATAATAAATCACTATTCTTACTTATTATAATAACCAGGGCTCGTGAGTTCATGCATTTGCATATCAATCTTTCTAAGTCGTATTTAATGCTAGGTGACATAGAAATTCATTTCAAGGTACTGTGGTTAAGTATGTGAAATTCTATGTTGCATATTTTTTTATATTTAGAGGTTTTTTATAACTATTTGGCATATTTATGCGTTTTTCTATTATATTGTGCATATTTTTACCGAAATTTGATCAAAATGCAATAATTTTGATTCAATTCAAATAACAGAGAAAATAAGTGATATATTTAAAACACTTCAAAGACAACACAGTGACAGTATTAAAACTAAATTTGATTTAGTTCTAAATAATAACCATGGTTACAAAATGATTTGCAAAATTTCTGAAATTATATCTGGTGAAGAGAAAAATATGACAAATCTAAGATTATCCGAAGACATGACACTTAATGATTTTTCGTGTTTTAAATATGTACCAATCACTTCTGCTGACGTTGAAAGATCATTTTTAATATACACCAATTTACTCACACCTAATCGCCGTTCATTCAAACTTGACAACATTAAAAAAAAAATTCTTATTGTGCAATGCAACTCCTTAAGTAAATATAAATTATTTAATTATGTATTTTGTATTATATAATAAATTGGATTTAAAATTTTCAGATTTAAAATGAGCGACTGACTGACTGGATATTTTTTTAATTGACTATTAATAGATATTTTAAATTTATTTTTAGATTCTGAACGGAGTGAAGAATGTATTGATTTTACAATGTGTTTTTTTTTTTTTTTTTTTTTTGTGTCTGTCGACACGTTTTGGGGCAGTAATAATGCTTCGATTGCCTTATGTAGCAACTTTTCTGAAAGGAAAGTGAATCTATTTGGTACTTTGGGGGGGTCAAAAGTTAAAAATTTCCAATATTTTTTAAATGCAACGGGAAAAACCATAAAAAAATTTGGGAAAAACGGGAGTTTTTACGCAAAACCAGTTTTCGACATAATCAAATTTTTTATTTTGCTATAACTCAAAAACTAATCGATGTAAATACTTGAAATTTTCACCAAATGTTTAGATAAGCGTTCTCTATACACCATTAAATTTTCAAAGTATTTTGACTTTTATTGAGCTATTTATAGACAATTGAAATTTTCAATATTTTTAAGTATTTTTTTTTTAAATAACGATAAAATTTTTTTGGCTGCCTAGAAAATCTTGAAAATTTAATACAAGGTTTCTTATAAGTTGTTCCTTAACTGATAAAAAAAAATCTAAAATCGTAAGTCACAATTTTTTTTTATAAGTGCTCAAAGTTACAATTTATACGAAATATGTAAAAATCACGATAATTTGCAAGTTTTTTTGTAGTTAAAAATTCATAAAATTTTTTCTGTTCATACTTAAGGTTCAAAATTTTAACACGAGGTTATGTATAAGCTACTCTTCAAAAATCTTTAAAAAAATTTCTACCGGAATTAGAGGAAAAAATTTTATGACTGTTTGAAATTTAAATATTTACGAAATTGCATAAAAAAGCGATTTATTCTCAAACGATTTTAAATATTTTTTATAATTCAAAAAGTATAAGTCGCAGATTTTTGAAATTTCTACCAGCTGTTAAGATTGGTATTTCCTTTATGTCATATTTTTTTCAAAATATTATATTGATTTTTAAGCCACTTATAGGCATTTAAAATATTCGATTTTTTTACATTTTTTTTTTTATAATGTGTGATAAAAAAAATTTGGCTAGTACAAAATACTTGAAAATTTAATAGAAGATTCCACAGAAGTAGTTCTTAAAGTCATTCAAAAATTATTAAAATCCATAGGCACAATTTTTTTTTATAAGCGTTTGAACATCGAATATTGACATAAAATTACATGTAAAATATAATATAATGTAGAATGTTCTAGACTGACAAATGATATCGGTTTTTTTAAAATGCCCTAACTCAAAAACGAAAAACCGCAACTACTTGAAATTATCATTAAATCTTTATATTGACGTTTTCTATACATGGTTAAAATTTCAAAGTATTTTGACATATTTTGACTTATTTATAGACAATTTAAATTTTCGGTTTTTCTAAATTTTTCGTTTAAAAATAAAATATACTTATATAATATTTATAAATAACATTGTATTATATTCTAGACTAACATATGAACTCCGTTCAGAATCGTTATTCGTATACAATGATATCTATCATTGCATTCAAATTTAACAAATCCATTATAATAATGACCTATCCTATAAGCGAGGTGCACTCCACCCCTAACTGTACAGCAGAGCGAGGCCCATCCGGTTCTTTTTGAAATTGGGTACATTAATATAATAAAATATAACTTTTAATAATATGAATGGACATTTTTTTATTATTCCAAAATTTACTTAAAGTATTTTTATTTTTTAATCTACATATTTTTAGATTTTTAGTGCATATAAATGCATATTTCTGAACTTTTAAAGATATATTTCAATGCATATTTTCCCAGCTTTTAGTGCATAAGTGCATACTTATTTAGGCCTTTTTTTAGAGCATGAACTCACGAGCCCTGATAATAACATTCATAGCGTTAGTACATTAATTATTTATATAAGTTTCGTGTTTTGTCAATCAATTATTTTTTTTTACTCATTGCAAATAAAGTGTTTTGTTTTTTTATTTTTTACATATGGTCACCCTAATGTAGACCCACAATAAAAATAATGAGGAATTGGAGAATATACGATGCGTAAGAAATCAATTGGTATTATGTGTGCGTCGATATTTTATGTTTATTGTATAGGTAGTGCATGCTACATTTAACTTACAACACGTATAAGCTTTAAAATTGTACATATTTCCATACTTAATAACATATTTATACATGACATTTAGAACAGAATAGCTATTTAAATTGAATAATTTAATTACTAATCTGTAATAGAGTAACCTATTTATCTAATATATATGATATTATTTCAGTAATTATTTTCATAATTACACTGTGCTTATAAATATATGTATATATGTTCTACATCATAATTCAACGGAATTCGACCTTTTTAGAAGATTATTTATTATAAAATTACTTTTCTCTTTGCGTGAATTATAAATGTAAAGAAGAAAAACAACCGAATCAGCTTAAACGTTTTGAGCAGTTCCGGGTCCAAGTGAATTTATGTCTTCGCTAGAATATGAGTATTTTATTGTAGAAACCATTAAATTAATTAATAAATTATGTTTTATAAATATAAAATTATTAAAATTAATTTTCAATTGATTACAAATTACAGTACCTGTACAATTTATCGGAATATTTAAAAAAGAGATTTTGAATAAACATTTTTTTTTTTTCGTTTTAGTAATATACTAGTATACATTAATATAAAACGTCGGAATATTAATAAGAATATTGTTTTACTAAAAATTATATTATTTAGAGAATCACAATAATTAGATTAAATCGTTTTGTTAATCATACGTACAGAAAATACGTAACCTTAGTAACCTTAGGCCAGGCCCTATTATTTGTAAAATTTCGGACTACACACTTCATTTTATTTTTGCTACCGTCTTAGAAAAAGGAATGTATTATATTATATATATATATATATATATATATTATATGTATATAATAATGTAACGCAATGCATTTCAATAAAACAACAAAATACTTATCTTTTAAAAATTAAATAGGATATATAATAATAAAAACCTTAACTAGTTAAAACGAAACTTTATTGGTACACAATGACGGTTCACCAGTCACCGTAGTGCACACACGTTCAATTCGTAGTGCACACTTGTACATTCGTAGTGCACATTGTGTGTCGTGGTGCACATAAAAATAGGGCCTGCCTATACAACGCGTATCATTATTCGGTGCAATGTATATGGGAATTACAACATCAAGGAAAGAAAAAGGAAGAGATGATTATTATTATTTAAAATTATTGTTGTGCATGCCACGGCGATATCACAACGAAAAAAAATTGTTTGATCATTTTCAAAATTAAAATTAAATGAAACACAACAAAACGCAACGAATTGTAAACGTTTAGTTTCGTGCGTGCGACAACTTTACGAACGACCAAAGCGAGAATTTTCCGCAAACAATAACGGTCAGAAATCGGTGTACAATCAATAAAATATATCAATGTCTGAACGTTCGGGTTTGCGAAACAATGGGGGCTATATTATTATAGAGTTTTTGCGTCGGACTTTGAAAAATCTGCGCCGCCGAGAACGGGTTAAGTGTTTTAATTACACGCGGGGAGATTTTAGCGCACAAAAACGCGACTAAACGAGCTTCCGTGTACGAGAACGGCAGGCTAATTAAATTTGTCAAGTTAACAAATACACGGCGGGCGGGTGGGCGTGGGTGAGAGGTGGTCGCCGTCAAGAGGTGGTTCCATTATACGGGGACGTGGCAGGATTCCTATACAGCCGAGCAAACCAAAATCGTCATCCCTTTTCACCAAAGGCCCGTTTTAAAAGGCATTCCTGGTTTTTATTACATCATCCACGGAGATCACTGGAAGCGCGGCGGGATAGTAGACAGAGGGGTTTATTGGATTTCCTTCTTGCCCGCCGTCGTTTCCTTCCGTTACGCACCCCGAACCCCGGATGTGTATTATTGTAGCTAATAATATCGTGTCCTCTCTCGTTCTTTCTCTTCGCCCTTTTACCCGGCGCGCCGAACTCTTGTCCGATTCCTCGGGAACCTCGTTTAAATGTCCCACCGGCAATATTTACCGAGACCTCTATTCACGACCAAATCGATTAAAAAAAAAATAAAACCGAAAGTTCTCGAACGGGAACATATACACGCTCGGTTTCCGTACGCAATATGGACGAGAGAAAAATAAAGATTACTGCGGCCGTTGCTTTTCAGCATTTTTATATTATTAATCTATTGTTTCAATTGCTTGGACTTTGTATACAACCAGACGCCCAAATTTAATATTTTCAGTATATTTTTTTTATGTAATTAACAAAAAACTCATCATTTTTTGTAGCACTATAATTTTTGTTAGTTTTTTTTTTGCAACAGTAATATTCACCTGAATACTATAAGTGTTCATAAATAACGTAAGTATATTATTTAAATAATCGTTATAAAAATAGAAAATTATTTGTAACGATTTCTATACATTTTGTCGTAAACTGAAGCGAATAAGGAGATTATTATTTTCAACTAGATATTGATTTGTTTTTATTAAAGCCAACACTATCAATGAAAGACAAATACTTAAAAAAATTTCGAGTGCAACCATTTATAAAAACTAATCTACTATTATATTGGTATGTTCCAGTACTTTTTTCAAGAATGTAATTATTATTTTTATAAAACATCTGTGAAACCTTAATATTTTAAAGCTTCGACAAAATAAAAACGTCAAAAATATCACAGTTAAACATTATTAGATTAACTCATGATCACTGTTTATAAATGTGAACAAAATATGACAGTATAAATACATTTTTTTTAGTCAGAAAAAAACAGTATAATTTCAAATCACACACCGTTATTTATATACGATTGATTTAATCTCAACATTAAAAGTTTTCGTATTTTAAATAAGTCTTAAATTTAGAAACTATCAGTTCAGTGGAAAACATTTTTAGACCAAAATATTCTGTTTGTTACAAATATGCAAATCTAGAAATATTGATATATTTCACAAAAAAATACGAAGTTTTGATTTTTTTGTACAATATATCAATATATATTATTATTTAGTATGTGATCACAGTCTTACATTTTTTGCAAAACGTTTTATTTACTACCTTACATACTTGAACGTTGATATTATTTATAAATGTAAGTATTTTATGGAAATACACTATTAAAACTAATGTCTGTAATAGTTTATAACTATTTAAGTAGTAATTCAGCAGATAAACATTAAATTAAGGGTTCACGCTATTATAGAGATCTAACTTAAGTTGTACAATTTGATGAGTTGAAATACTGCTTTATAGGTTTATTTATATTAGTGGGTTTAAATTTACAAATTTACATTTTCATTTATTGAAATAAACACCAAAGTTGGTTCAAGCACGGAATAGTACAACAAATACAGTAACATAATATGTTTAATATATTTTATATTTTAATTATAACATAAGGTAAATACAATTTTTAATATTAATAATAACTTTAATAGATTTAATAATTAAGTAACCAGTTAACTTGTAATATATATATATATATATATATATATATATATATATACAAAATTAATTGTTCCTCACTTTTAAAACGTATTTCTTTCAATGTACTTCAATATTACTCTTAAACGTGTTCTAATTTATATACCAAGACCCACCGTACTAATTATGGGTATAATAACCCATTTGAAAGGATTTTGAGGATAGGAATTGAATCTTGACTTTTTTTCATTATTAGGTATGCAATATATATATATATATATATACCTAATAATGAAAAAAAGTCAAGATTCAATTCCTATCCTCAAAATCCTTTCAAATGGGTTATTATACCCATAATTAGTACGGTGGGTCTTGGTATATAAATTAGAACACGTTTAAGAGTAATATTGAAGTACATTGAAAGAAATACGTTTTAAAAGTGAGGAACAATTAATTTTGCCACTAATTAATTTAGAGAGAAAAGGTATATCAGCATTTTTACGGCGAATGGTAATACATTAAGATTAAAGATATTTTGAATATAATTTATATTAAAATTGTTTTCAATTTTTGATTTTTTTTAAAATTCAATTGAGTGTAAAAATATGTTTTTACGCTTTCGAATTTTTCAATATGACAAGACGAGAATGGGCACTACACCGATGGATCCGTATTCCAATATTGGATCGATCAAAGTACAATATAGAGTATTTGGATAGCAAATATTCGTAAAAAATTATGTAGATCTAATTAAGAATCCCAGGGTTTTTATAGATTTTAAACAAAATCGGTGAATATGAGTAGAAAATCAGTGGAAGGTCAGATTGAAAAGTAATATAAAGATTATGAATAATAATAACATTTGTTTATACATCATCAATAGTATAATTAAACATAGATTTTTAGACGTATTTAAATTTCTTATTTTTATAAAAAAATAATAATAGCCTAAACTTATATTTAAAAAATGTGCATAATATTTATAACATAAAGGTATAAGTACACATTTTTTTGTTTGCTACATTATTAAGATTCTAGATAAAATTAAATATGTGTTTTTGAGTTGCTTAGACTAACGTGTAAAAAAGTGTTGCAGATATCGTTTTGATACGAAATAAAAATAACATATTACGTTTATCATTTTATCTACATGCAAGGGGTGCTAATTATTTTTTCTTTTCTTAATGTTTAACAACAAAAAAAGTAGTTAGAGATAAAAAAAATGCGTATACTGTAATTAATGACCAAATAATATATTCACTTTCAACTGAGTATGTTCATGTAATAAAGTTTATCAACATTTTATTAAATTCTAACAATATATGGGTTGTAAGGTTACTATACGTTATCGATTAGATATTTACATTATTTGGAGGCTATACTCTCCCAAATAAAAATTATTATGCTTTGTTCTAAAATTTATTTTGTTTATAATAATATTCTAGTGAAAGTTGTTGTATTATTTGTAATGTATAATTTATTTTTGTTATGTTATTTTTTGCATGTTTAAAATATGCACATATTTAATTATAAGTTTATATATAACACGGCATTAATTAAATTGACAGTTGTATGGCATTTCCATTGTAACTTTTAATTAGTTTAACGTTAAAGTTAAAAAATAAAACAATATTTTTCGGTATCATTAAAATTATTCGGGAATAGTAGCTTGTTGACTTTATTCGTATTAAATTAATTTAAGTTGAACAAAACAAAATTATATTTTTTTTATTACTGTCACTATATTAAATTAATACAGTTTTAAACTAATTAATGTTTGCACGGCGTGACCTATTCAAATTTTAAGTATTGTTCCAAATAAAATATCATAATAATATTATATACTCAAGTAATCAGTATTTAACGTATAATAATCTCCAATACATGAGCTATAGTATTTCATACATTCCATAATAATACATAATCAACATCGTATTATTACTTCTCAATTATGTTCGAACTTCTGATAAATACGTGGTATATTAGATAAGTTTGTTTGAAATACATTTAAACTATATGGTGAACTAAACATAGTATAAAGGGGAAATAAACTTGTATAGTTAATTAGTTTATGCAGAAGTCCGGAAAATAATATTATATCGAAGTCTAGTCTTTCAAAAGTAGACTGCTATATAACATATAAGTTGAATAATCATAGAAACTATTCATCATAACAAAATATGTTTATTTTTAATATATTAAAAAAAAAAAATTAATTAAAAATATTAATTTTTTGTTCATTTTACAGCTAATATTTTTTACGATAACGAGAATAATTTTTTTTTTTTAAAAATAACTCATCGATAAATACTATTTGAACACTAAAAATAGACGCTTCTCTGATTGATAATTATCTACCTAATGTCTCTGTGAGTCGAACATTTAACATTACGTCACATAACGACGTTTGAAATATAGTTTGAAAATTCCATACTAGGTATGTAGATTTGTTAGTATAATTTTAATTACTTTTTTGAAGTGCAAATATTTACAAAAACTAAAGGTATATAATAATTAGATCGAATATATATATATTTATAATTCATTAAATAATAATAAGTATAATTGACATGATACTAAGATAGTGTTATGAGGTGTAATATAAACCATCGATTAATCATCCTACAGGCTATTACATAAGACGAACATGTTAAGTAATGTAAAAAGTGTCTATTCGGTATCAGCTACATTACAGTATGAATAGTAAATTTATAATTTACCATATATTGTACAGTGTGTTTTGTTAATCATTTCAACAAACATTGTACTGGAAGATTATAAATCAATATAATTAGAATAACATTTGCTAAAAAGAAAGTCTCTTTTTGGAATCATCACGATTTTGATTTTGATAAAATTAATAATTTATTTTTTGTGTGTTTATTTAAGACATAGGATTGAGTGCCGTCGAATGAAATGAAAAGAAAGTTGGGTGTCTTATGAGACAAGCAAGTTCAAATGAATGAGACTGAAAGGTAAATTTTACAGGAGTGTAGTGAGACCAACCATATGGTTTGGAGTGTTGAACAGTTGACAAGAAAAAATAACAGAATTATGAGTGTTGCGGAAATGAGAATATTTAAATGGATGAGTAGAATGACAAGAGAAGATGGAAAAGGAACGATTACGTGAGAGGTAGTATTGGTGTCGATAGCGTCGATAGTGGGCACGTGATGAGGAGAGAAGAAACAAAAGCAGTAATAGTGGTTATGAAAATTAACGTTGATAGGAAAAGAGGAAGAGGAAAACTAAAAAAGAAATGGTTGGATACGATTGAGAATAATATAAAGGCTATTGGTGTGTGCTAATGGAATGTAGAAAATCGAGACGAATGGAGGTTTAGGACAAGAATAGCCGATCCCAAATAGTTGGAAGAAAGTCGAAGAAGAATAAAAATACTTGTTGTGTATTTATGTTTTCAATATATATTGACTGTATTTAAATTATTGATGGTAAATATTTTTCACGTAAAATTATGAAGATAATTAAGTACAAATTATTAATTTTATTTCTCAGTTGCGACGTTTAATTGTAATGTTTGGGAATAATATTTTTTGATTATTAATGAGTAACATGGTATAATAATTTAGTCTAATTTAGTTACTTAATGTTTTCAGTCTCAAAACTCAAAACAATAGTATATCGATTTGGATTTTTGTTAGTTTAATAGCCATATATTAGTATATAATAATTAATGTACACCTATATATATATTATAATATTATAATGTCGACTTGATAAGTGTAAAAGTACAGCAATGAAGTGTACAATCAACAATTCGTTTATTTCCTCAGGTATGTATATTGTATATAGTAGAGTAGGTAGGTGTTTTACTAACTTTATTCGAAACCTAAGATATTTAAGAAGGTGTGAATAACTTGAAAGCCAAAGTTTGTTTAGAGTTTAGTCCTTATTACCAGTCCGGACAGACGAGCGAAACGTTTCAAAAACCAAGTAATAAAATCAACATTTTTTCACGCTAATGAACTTTACACGAAATGTGCAGCGTTTAGATTTCATTTTATTTGGTTTCTCAATCGAGTTATAACAATAATAGTTTAAATAATGCGTACTTACAAAACAGAATGTCGGCGGCGATGGACGTTTATGAGCAGCAGCGTTACGTACTTTTAATAAATTAATAATATGTTTATTATTCTGTCAAATAAACATTAGGTACTAGTTATGTTTAGAGTATCAACAATAATTAACAAAAAATGCATGTATGATGGATTACCTCGAAAATCGATAGATTTGCAAGAGAAGAGAGATTTTTGTATATTAAGGATACTAAACTACAATTAACTAGGAATGACTAATATACTAAGTTAACTTCAAATTAAATTGATTCATAACTTTTTGCGTAAATTAAGTTATTGGTTGCTTAATTATTAGCAGTATTTGTAAAAATATTATTATAAGTATTAAAATAAATTTTGAACATCATAATTATTTTTCATAAAAACATTTTCCAAACTACTGATATTTAATATGTTTATTCTGCATACGCAAGCATAGTATTATTCGTGTAAAATATACGCTCAATCGCGACTAATAAATTCATAATATGTCCTTTGATCTGGCATGGCACCCGAAAGACTATTGCGAAAAAATTCTATATCCGAATTGGGTGCGTCAAAGTGTGTGGGTGTGTGTCGGTGCGGAGGTCTATCAGTGCACCGGGATCGGAATTTTGATGATACCGTATACCGGCCGCCGAGTTCAAAAGAGGGGAAAAAACGTCATTATACCTACTCTTTCGTCGTCATCGGGTAATTTGTGACATTTAATAACGGTCCCAGTCTCCACGCTACAGTATACTACACGTCAAAACCGCCCTATCTACGTTCAAGTGGCCTGCACTCCACCGCGCACGGGCGCCAGTCATCCGTACGAAACCCCTCCGATCGTCAGCACACCCTTTGCCCGCCCCGGTCGCGGTGTATTGCACCGGCCTCCTGCCCGACTAATCGTATATACTGTTTACGTAGGCGCATATCCGCGACAACTAGTAGTACGCAAAGAGAGAGATAGAGAGAAAGCGAGAGAAAAAACAACCATTATTACCCATTATATTATCCACTGTTGTGCGTTATATTATATATTAAATAACAACAGCAGCAGACAATACGAACTTCGCGAAACCAGCAGTGGAACAGGGCGATGGGGGAGTGCTCCTTTCATATATACGATGACAAGCCGCCCTCTCTGTTGCGACGGGGCGCATAAAAATTCCTACGGCTCGTTACGCGCGCAATATCCCGCGAGGACTCGTTGATGCGGCTTCAAGTCTTTAATCTGTTGAACACGCGGATCTAATCGCCATTCGGTCACCCCTTCGCTCGGTTGCGGTGGGAGGGGTCTCGGGGATAGAAACACGGCGGGCTCGTCATTAAAAAAATAATAATAATAATAATAATACGACGACGACGACGACAAAAAATATGAACACTGTTCAAAAGCCGCCCGCGCTTGTCCTCATCGCACTATTACACACAACGCCGGGAGGGACGGCGGAAGATTTTTATATTAAAAATAATAATAAACGTTACACGCGGGAATTTCATTAGCTTTTGACCGGACGCCGCCGTCACGCGGGTAACGTTTCGCGGTATATATGGTTTTTTTATCCCTTTCCTTCCTCGTACACTACACACGTATTATTGTAGTATTAATAATAATACAAAGCAGCAGACGGTATGATACGACGATCGTTATATACGAAAAGGGTTAATTGCCACGTTTATGCGCTCCAATCGTTCTACGATATTATCTTATGCATAATTATTTACATAGCATACATAAATATTTCTCTCATACATAAGTATTTCTCTCCTAAGCTTTATGTACAATATGTTACATGAATTCAATAAACTATTGTTTTATGTGGTTTTGATTTACAAGACGCGATGGGATACGAATAAAAAATTTACATATCCTGCAGAAGCAATACCTTTATCAGTATCTAATAATTACTTTGATTTTGGAACATGTAGAATTTTGAGAAATCCTCTGCGATCACACGGGGGCCGTATATTTATTATACTTTCGACAAGCAGAATAGTACACATTAGTATTTATTACTTCATCCCATCTGCTGCGGACATTTTATGTACCACAAATCGTCCGAACATGCGACAGTTTAGACTAAGATGCACCAAGTAAAGATACAATAGACAAGGTTTCATTTTTAAACAGGTATACTGTATAGTTAAGTCGTTGCTATGTGCTCGCGAAGTAGATAGTTGACTACCATACTATGTGATAACATATTTTATTTTTATTTTTGTAATAATCATGTTTTGGTATTTTAGAAAATAAAAAGGTTTTGCGCCAACATAAACAAGAAAAAATCTTTATCCTGTATTGTAACATGCATAGTGTATATCGTACGGGAGATTATATCCTCTTAGCACCCTGTTGTACATTTATGCGAATACTAGCGCGCGCATATTATCGTAGCTTTCAAAAGATATTGGAACGATACATCAACCCTCCTTCCTTCCCTATCATGTAAGTCGCCACCTTCGTATTCATCGATTCGTATCTGAAAATTAAAAGTTAATGTACATAAATCACCGGGATGGTGGAGCGAATGAATCCCGCGTACATACACACTCACACACAAACATACATACACGCACACACACACACACACACGCACACATACATACACATATACTTAACCCATGTCGATAATTTATCGTACGCGCGTCTCTTTGTGCATTTAAAACATCTTATCTTGTATATGTTATTTACCGTCGAAAGTCTCGAGAACGATTATTATGTGCGACGGGCGGCATTATCCGAAACAAGCACATGATGGTTAGCGGGCAATATACGTATTGCGTAAAGTTGTACAAAAAAATGGTAATACATATAAAAACTATAAAGCGTTTTCTAGGGAAAGGAATTCAAAATTCGTCCCGTACGACCGATTTGTATTATTGTTATTATTATTATTATTATACATATATGCCGCCTTTGCCATTTATGATGTTTGACCGACCGGAAGTTATTTTAATATTCAGTATCGCTTAGGAATGCCTTTGTGCGGGCGCACGGAATTACACTACGCGATTCGGTTCCTTGTTTGTCAAATTGTATCATAACCGCTGCTGCGCGCCACTTATTGTTGTTATTATTATTACTGTTATATAAAACATTTCCCCAAGTCCAAAGCTTCACCGAAAGTTTGTGGTTTTATACACACAATTGCAGTGATGTGAACCGTCGCTGCCACTGGTCATCAGACGGACAACGTATGGCGAGTTTGATTAATGTCTTTTCGGACATCCTTTTAATAACACGTCACAAAGGACATTATTGTATTCGTGTAAGTTGACATTTGTAAAAGGGTATTCAGGTCGGGATATGCGGCGCCGAAAAAAAACACTAGAAAAGGTCCCCTTTCAACTTTTAATAACAAAATAAAAGTAATTTATCAAGATACAATTAATAATAAACAAAAAATAAGGTGTAAACATTTTTTTTTGATTGATAATTCGTTAAAAAATAATATAATAACATACAGTATTTTATAAATACATACGTTTAAAAAAAATAAAAATTATATCGCGATTGTTACCCGTGTTTGGGCATGTGGGTCGTTGGCTATAGACGGCACGGATGGGTATATTTGTATGGGCAAATCCCACACCATTGTTTCGATGTCTATATTTTCAGGACCCGTCCAGCAAGTGCCCTCCTTGGTCTCGTTCAACCTTTCGCCGGAAGTTTTCGTACTAGTCACGAATTCGAAATGAAGCCTCCATTTCACGCAAACTAGACACATGATGGAAGCAATATTTTAACATCTGCGCACAATAATACTAGCAGTAGTGGAGGAAACCGTGAATGTTTTGAAAAGTTTAAATTATTGAAGTT
This sequence comes from Sipha maydis, assembly GCA_034509805.1. Classification (NCBI taxonomy): domain Eukaryota; kingdom Metazoa; phylum Arthropoda; class Insecta; order Hemiptera; family Aphididae; genus Sipha; species Sipha maydis. Next base: position 111,594 of record JASXSY010001970.1, on the reverse strand, counting down.
TCAATGACGTTGCTGATAGGTGTATTTGTAATGCAGCCCCCCCCCCCCCCCCGTAAATTTTAATGGAACGATTTTTCCATAACTTAAAAACTATTATATTATAATATTATTTATTTTATATTATTATTATTATTATTATTATTATATATTTATAATATTATTATAATAAATTACCTAATAATGTACTAAAAGCAGGGGTCACGTTTAGTGGTATGGCGAGCTGCAAGAACGATTTCAAAGTGTTAGCGCAAAACTGATGTTGAGTGTTATACGAGACGATTGACACGTTATCTTTTCTAGGCCTAGGGCTTACAGCAACAAAATCTTTGTTGACAGCTTCTTCGCACTGCAAGCTCACTGTGAACTGTAAACAGAGTACCATATATACTTTAAAAATTTACGCAAATATAATATTCTTTTTTTACATTTCAAAATGAGTGATGAGCGATTATCGTTTGTAAATATTTTAAAGACAATGGTCAATTTACTACACGTAGGTATATCTCACCGATTATATAGTTATTTAAGATATTAAACAAGGAAAAAATATTGCTTGTTTCTATCAAGTTAATGGAAAACTTAAAAAAATAATAAGTTATTAAATCTGTATTTAAAGAATAAAAAACTAATTTTTAGAAAAAATATAATTGTTTTTATTTTTAATATAAAATAGTGTAAAAATGTATTTATTTTAAAGTTAAATATTATGTATTTTATACGATATTTATTAGATGGAAATGTAACTATGACAGAGTATAATTATTAATTTTTTAAGTGTACTCAAAATAACTCCTAATTACCCTTTTGAGTTATGATAATTACGTCATAATTTTGATAATAAATATGCGACCTTATATTTTTTACGAACTATTTGATTAAGTAGGAAAATTAATCTTTTTTTAACGTTGTCAATTAAGAATCATTAATACATAATGATACATCTAAGTACAACATACTTTTATTTTAGTATTTTTTTTTTTTTAAATAATAAAATGTTAAATGGAATTGAAATGAAATGGAGAGAAGCATTGGGCGTGTTATGCGATAAGAGAATTCCAATTAGGCTGAAAGGTAAATTTTATAAAAGTGTAGTGACACCAACTATGCTGTATGGTTCAGAGTGTTGGGCAGTTAACAGGAGAATAGAACAAAGTATGAGTGTCGCGGAAATGAGAATGCTTAGATGGTTGAGTGGAGTGACAAGAGAAGATAGAATAAGGAATGAATACGTGAGAGGTAGTGTTGGTGTAGCGCCAATTGTGGACAAGATGAGAGAAAATAGGCTGAGATGGTTTGGGCATGTGATGAGGCGAGAGGAAACGAATGCAGTAAGAGTGGTTATGAAGATGGACGTTGAAGGGAAAAGAGGAAGAGGAAGTCCAAAAAAGAGATGGTTGGAGACTTTGGAGAATGACATGAGGGCTGTCGGTGTGTGCAGAGGAGATGTGATTGACCGAGTAAAGTGGAGGTGTAGGATAAGGGTGGCCGACCCCAAATAGTTGGGAGAAAGGCGAGGCAGAAGAAGAAGAAGAAAAATAAAATGTTAAATATATCAAAAGATATCTTTGAATTTCAGTTTTAAGTACCTAAGTCATATTTTATACAGCACCAGAAATTTAAAGATAATGAATAAATATTTATATAATACATCATGATTTTATTATTTTCTTAATTATTAAAGTGTTTTATAAAAGATATATTATTTTTTTACTCTTTTTAAAAACAAATAATTAAACACAATGTAGAAATAAAAATAAAATAACCGAAACAAGGTAATAAAAACTAATTATTTTACACTGGAATACATTTTAAATTTACATTTACATATTAATTACATTTTAAATACACATATTATATAACTATTAGAGTATATTTTAAGTTATTTATGTATAAGTCTACAAACATCTGAGAAAAAAATCAATTCTCATATGATTTACTGGCATTTATTGCTTAAAGACTTTTTGATAAATCCACATGTCTACATAATTTGTGTATTATGTATTATATATATATATTCATTTATTAAAATTAAAAATCACAAAAATTATAGTTCGATGGATATTTAATTATTGTTAAATGGTTCACAATCTAAAATAAACCATACTATAAATTCATCACTATTACACCTTTGAAAACTTTATTAGATGAAAATATTTGATTGATTTTATAAAACTTTTGTGTCACTCATGATAAAAATAATGAGGGATAATTTATTATAAAAGTTTTAATATGTTTAGAGACGAAAAATTGTTTGAAAGGGAATAATAATACGGTTGCATTCAATAAACGAGCCATTAACAATACTGTCAAGTACCAAATTAAATAATAAAACATAAAATTATGGTTTTAGTGAATTTATGAAGGTTGTTGAAAATTAAAAATCAATAGTGTACATAATTATAACCCAAATATAAAGAAATAAATTCAGAATTAATGAATTTTATCATACTAGAGTAATTGTCTTGCATTATAATATATATTTATTCTCAGACTACAACATGCATGGAATTTAAAGCTAATGGTTAAACAAATCTTATTATAAATCAATATAGTAAATTTTAAAATTACATTTGTTCCTCTAATTATATTTTTTAAATTATGCTGTCATTTACAAAGTTAAAAAATTGCAATTGTGATACAAACATTGAATAGATACAAATTTGACTGAAACTGGATATATAATTCATTATGTTGAACTCTGTTTCGATATTTTATTTTTATAATTTAGAGTCATTAATCAATGATTAGTTAGAAAAAAGCTTAATTTGTTTATTTTGTCTTTGTTTGAAATTTTCAAGTTTAATTTTTATGAAAACATTCTTTGAAGTAAAATATCTGTCCAAAAATACAAATACATAAGTATAAAAAAATTCTTATTTATAGATATATATAGTATTTTATAACTCTAAGGATCATTAAACGCGAAATTTTTTATTTTCCAAAATACTTAGTAATATTATTTGCCTTTGTCAGTTTTTTTTTTTTTTTTTAACAAGAAAAATTGAGACATAGTGTTTTTGAAGCATTAAAATTACAATCTTATATGATATGCTTTAAGTAATTTAGTCACTTTTTATGATAGTTTACCTATCTGAAAGCTTAATCACAAAAAAATAAATAAATAAATGTTAGAAATGACAAGATATTAAATTATTATAGTGCACACTACTATTTAAATTTCTTAGTTTTCTGATTAATTTTAATAACCATGACAACTTCTAACTATTCTAAGAATCATGTACCTACTATACATAAAAATGTCTAGTTACCTATTTTGACAGTCTTTCTATAAAAAAATAGTTCACAAAGAACTCATTATAAACTCATTATAACTCATTTAACAAATTTATAATTTAATTGTTTTTAATATTTTTGATAATGACAAACTAACAGAAATAAATAAAAATACAAAATTTTCAAAATATCAAATTGCAATTAATTTATTATTAAAATAAAAAATATACTATCAATTACTAAATACAGTAGATATTATTTTTATTTTTGTTCAATAAGCAATTTATAACAGAGAACATTTTATATTAATTTTTTTTAAATTTTATAGAATAAGAATATAAAATACCTATCTTGAAAGTGAAAAAAATCTTGGATTTAAAATTGAGGAGAAAATTATATGGAATCTAAAGAAACCCCGAAGATAAAAAATATCACCAGCTCTATCTAGCGGTATAAAAATTGATATTTAGAAACATTTAAATTTTGACATAGTTATTATATCAATTATTAAAATTGTAAACTTAAAATTGTAAGCTATATATTTACCATATACTAAACTACTGGACAGTATATAGTATTATTTATTTTGTTCGATATTTGATCATTATTTGTATATATTGTACCATTGTATCTTAAACACTATTTCATGATGTATAATGTACCTGTAGTATGTCATAAAAATCATAGATTGTGTTTAAGTCCATACATGTTTCTGTAGTTTGTACAACACAAATATTATTAGAGCAAGTATTTGCTGACTAATTGTTAAATTTACAAAAAGCCAATACAATACACAAAATCAAAAAAAAAAAACATTTTATAGGTACTATATCATGCACTTTAGCAGTTTGTGGGAAATTAAATTGAGTTTATAATTAATATATATTTATAATACTCAATGAAAAAATATAATTATTTAAACAGCAACATTTATCATTGGGTTGGTATTATAATTTTAAAAATTCATGTTTATTGAAAATGTGAAAATAATAAAAGTATTATTTTTCAATTATTTATGAAACAAAAAATTACAATACCTCAATACAAGATACATCAGTTTGTTCAAAATCAAATGTACCAACTATATCTTCACCGAGTCTATATGCTTGTTTAAATAAACAAAAACGAGCTACTTTTCCTCCTGAGTTTGTTATATTGTAAAAATTGGGACTTCGTTTAGCAGTTATATTCTATAACAATAAAAACAAAATAGATTTTAATTGTACATAGGACTAATAATAAATTAAAAATAAAAAAAAATTGTAGTTTTAAAATACATACTTGAAGTATTTGAAGAGCCATATCACATTCTTCATGTTTATATTGAGACTCTAAAAACGGATTACTTGGAGATAAATCAATACTATTTTCACATGTAACCCCTTCAGTAAGTCCTAAGATATAAGTACATATAAATATAATAATCATTAAAAAAGTTTTAAACAAAAAAAACTAAATACAAATTACCATGAATAACTACAACACGTATTGGCACTCTTAATAATTTAATTGGGCTATTTAAACGTTGCATACCGATTGTTATTTTATATGCATATTTCACTAAGTGGCCTTTATATGATGGTGGTGCATCATTAGGCAATGTTTCACTATATAAATCTAAAAAGATATACAAATATTTATTAATAAACAGTAACTGAGTTTATAAAGTAGTAAAATATTTGTATTATAAAATATTAATAAACATAATAAAAAAAAAAAAAATATTAAAATGTTTAATTTTACATTATGATATATCCATTTGTCAGTTATTTTACCAAGAAATTATTTATTATTAGGTTATCAAACTAATATGTCTATTATTTAAAAATATGATATTAATATTTGTATAATATGATTGTACAATGAAGAGGTAGATGATGTGCTTACAAATTTTCAAGGAATAAAAATCAAATTAAAAATAGAATATTTCTTGGATTAATAAACTCCAATAATTAATCCTAAAATAAAATATTTTATCTAGAAAAAATTCAGACCAAATAATTTTACACATTGAGCTTTATTTAAATTGATTTTAAAATTAATAAGGTAAAATAAATTGACTATAAAAACAAATACAACGCAAAATAAATTATATAAACTCTATTACTACAGTTAATATAATATTATAACTGCAAGCCAAATTAATCTTAAAAATATTTGAAAAAACTTAGTTATGTCTTATACTTACATGATTTATTTTCACCTGGAGATAATCCAACATCGCAAAATAAAATTTTTGGTTTTGTTGATAATACAACATGACCATTATCTGTTAAACATGGTGCGAATGATGTTTCTGAATTTCCTAAGAATTTTTCATCTTTAGTGACACACATATCTGATGGAAAGTTAATGTTGTCATTGGTTAAACACAAACAATTGATTTGAACACTAGCCCATGCTAAATTTTCTAAAACATCACTGAAAATGTAATTGGATTAATAAAAAAAAAAAAAAGAAATATAAATTAATATATTTAATAGTCAAATTAAATAATAGTATAATGTTAGATGTTATAATAATTAACAGTAAAGAAAAAGGTTATTTTAAAAATATTTTTGATTTAATTCTATTTATTATTACCAGCTTATAGTGATATGATAAAATATATTTTAAATTCGTCATATTTTCATGTAGAAATAAATAAAATATTTAAAAATGTAAAATCAATGGTTGATCTAGGTTACGAATCACTCACGTAATATGTTTATAACAATATTATGTTTTATCATTAAGTCAAAAACTCTTACCTATTACTTTGACTTCGAGTATCCGATGGAAGTGGTGGATGTGTAAATGTCACGCAGCAACCAACTTTACTGCCCGGCATAAATATAGGGCCTCCGATAAGTTTGGCTGATACTTCAATCATTTTACTGCCTTGCAGTAGTTGTAACGAGTGTTCCAATCAGACAGCGAAAAACATCACAGTTATCGGTTTTACGACATACATCTCGACACAGATATTTTCCCCGTCAGTTCAGTCATTATGCAGTAGTCTCTGGTCAATGATCTTTAGTAGAAAATTTGAAAATATTTGTAATGCCACTACATTATAACATATTTTTCACTACTAGATTGTAATCAATTGTCTACTATCAAATATTGTACGTTTAGTCCACGGTCTTGAAAGATATCTTCTAAAAAACCATGGTCTTGTCACTTTTATTGATACGTGTTATCAGATTGTGTTTCAAATGTTACAACAGATGTCGAAAACCGACCAACTTGAATGTATAGGTCCCAGTTCGATTTTCTTCTCTATTCAATGTTTGAAATGTTATAATAAAATTTAAACAATTTTACTCTGAAATTTCGACCGAGAATAATCAAGGAAATCTCAAGCACTTATAATCGAAATTAAAGAGATCTTAATTTAACGTTTACTAGTAATCATGTTAAGTTTTAGTAAATGTTTACACGGTATAAGTACAAAGTTGAGCCCTACTAGTCCTACTGGTCTTACATTAAAAAAAGTAACATATTTGGCTTCCGATTTTGTTTGTGAAGTATTTTTAATTTGCTTTAAATTTTCACTTTGCAGATATTATTAACTAAATCCAATCAGTTAACCGTTTTTCGTCAACCGTATATCAATAAAACAATATCATCAAATTTAAATGTAAGTTTAAGATATTGTAATTTTAAACTATTGAGTTTTTCATTTAATACTTAAAAGAAACCATAAATGTTTTTTAATTATTATTAATTTGACCACTAGAATAGAATATGAACACCTGAAAAAATTTAAGAACACATAAATGAAATATTATTTTTATTTATTCATAATTTAATACACATGAAAATTTAATTCTCAAATTCATAGGGCATGAGATTTTTCAAAAAAATTAGTTGGGGGCTTTGTCAACTACCTTCTACTTATGATCTTAAGGAGTACTTTTATGGCTCAGAGATAGTTTAGCTTTTCTGAGCTCCATATTAAAATAATTGTAATTTTTTTTTTTTTAAAAAAAATAAAATTTAATTACTGTATCATTGTGATTTATAAATATGTGTATTATTTACTATTTGCAATTACAGCTGAATGTGTGGAAAAAATCATTCAGTAATGTTAAAAAAGTAGAAACCGATCCAAAATATGTTGGTTATTGGTTTCTTGGTTGCAGTGGAATGGTTTTTGTAGCTGTTGCCTTAGGTGGTATTACCAGGCTTACAGAGTCTGGTTTATCTATGGTTAATTGGAAACTTTTGGGTGAACAATTACCTACGTCACAAGCCCAATGGGAAGAAGAGTTCAATAAATACCAGCAGTATCCTGAATTCAAAATGTTAGTTTAATCATCAACATTTTATAATCTGAATATAATCAAAAAGATTTATTTTAGGAAAAATTCTACCATGACTATTGAAGAATTCAAATGGATATGGTGGATGGAGTATGCACACAGGACTTGGGGTCGATGCATAGGTGCAGCATTTTTTATCCCCATGGCAGGTTTTTGGTTGACCCGAAAATTCAGTCGAACCACTAAAATTCATTCTTTGATTTGTTCCGTTTTATTAGCTGGACAAGTATGTTAAAATTAAATGTATAAAATAAAATTACTTAATCTAACTGTGTTATATTATGGTATACATTTTCAACATTATATAATTTATAATATCTTATAATTAAATGATTATTTTTAAACTATTTTACTTTTTGACTTTAGGGTTTAATGGGATGGTACATGGTCAAATCTGGTCTTGAAGATAGATTTGATAAACCCACAGATGTTCCTAGAGTATCACAGTATAGATTAGCTTCCCATTTGGGTTTAGCATTTATATTATATTCATTTCTTTTAACAAATTCACTGCGCATTCTTTTGCCTGTTAAAGTAACTGGAATTGTTACTAAAAAGTTTGTTGGATTAGCAATGGCAGCTAAAGGACTAGTTTTTTTGACTGCCATGTCTGGTATGTTTGATATATAATTGTATAATTGCAAACTAATAACTGAAATAGAGCTTTTATTACTTATATATGTGCTGAATGTTTTCAATTTCAAATGCTTATTTTTTAATTTTTTAAAACTACAATATTTTAATATTTTAAATATTAAATAATATTTAATGTTAATCTAGATACCAATCTAATTAAAATTTAAACTAATATTTTCATATAACTTTTAGGTGCATTTGTTGCTGGATTAGATGCTGGATTGGTGTATAATTCATTTCCAAAAATGGGTGATAAATGGATACCTGATGATATTATGCAAATGGACCCAGCACTTAGCAATATAACAGAAAATCCTACTACAGTACAATTTGACCATAGAATATTGGTAACTAAAAATATTTACTTAAAAATGAAGTTAGTCTGTTTAATTATTTATTATTTAAATATGGATCATCTTACAGGGAATTAGTACCGTATCAATATTATCAGCTTTATACATAATGTCTCGAAAAAGTAAGCTACCTCCAAGAGCTAAATTGGCTACCACTGCTTTAGCCGCATTTTCATGGTGCCAAGTAAGAGATAGTTTATAAGTTTTTAATTTAAATTTTTTATTATACAATTTATACATTAATTATATTTATTACTTTTAAGATGGGATTAGGAATTTCAACACTCCTCACTTATGTTCCTGTTTCACTAGCTGCTGCTCATCAATCGGGTTCACTTACTTTACTTTCACTTGCTCTGTGGCTTGTACATGAACTTAAAACATTACCTAAAGTATAAATCCATAGTTAATTTGTATTGAGTTATTTCAAAATAAATATAATTTGTTTTAATTACCATTTTTTATTTTTTATTTTAACTATCAATAAAATCATAATGTTTTGGATTATTATTATTTTTTATACCTTTACCTATGATTATATACATTTATAGGTTTTGTTCTATAGATTATTGTTTTAGAAAGTTTCAATATTTTATATTGTAGGTTTTTTTTTATAAAATTATAAATGTTTTCTGTAATTTTATACAAATTTTATACAATTTTCACATTTTAGTGTAATAGATTACTAAAATTCTTTATAAAAATAAATTTACTCTTTTTTTTGCTTGGATCATTATAGTTTTAAGAAACTAATATTTATTTATTTATATATTTAAATGAGTGAACTCAGTTATATATACCGGTTATTAAGAAGTAGAACTGAATATTTATTGATATTGAACATCTGTCAAATGTAATATGTAACTTTGGAGATATAAACAATTATAAATATTAAAAAAAAAAAAATCATATAAAAATATTTAAGAATTATCTTTTAATTTTACAGAATAAAATAAGATGGCTAAGAAAAAGGTAAGAAACTTCAATATTAAAAATAATATAATATTATATAATTTTAATATTAAATTGAATTATTTGTGTATGCTAAAAATAATTTTAGAAAGCAGGTCCAAAAAAAACTAAAGATAAAAAAGGCAAAAAAGGTAAATCTAAGAAGGAAAAAAAAATAATTAAACCATTGTTACCACCACCAATACCACCACCGCCACTAACACAGGGTGAATTCATATGCATACACATTGGTCAAGCTGGTGTTCAAGTTGGATCAACATGTTGGGAATTATTTTGCCTTGAACATGGCATTAATCCAGATGGATCGATTCATCAACTAAACACAAGTTCATCATCATTTTTTTCTTTATCTCAAACAGACTCGTATGTTCCGAGAGCTTTATTGGTAGATACTGAACCTTCAGTTATAGGTTAGTGAGTTATTCCTAATATAATTGTAATAAAAAACTTTATTAAAATTTTATATTAATTTTCAGATGCAATAAGAGTTGGAAGTCATCAAAAGCTGTTTCCTACTCAGAGTTTGATAAGTGGAAATGAGAGTGCAGCAAGTAACTATGCCACTGGATTTTACGGATTGGGCAGAAAGCTATCATCAGTTGTTATGAATGAATTGTCACAATTAGCAGAGAACTGTGATTCATTACAAGGAATTATTTTGTTCAGATCAATAGGTGGTGGTACTGGATCTGGAATGGGTTCAAGAATTATTAAAAACATCAAAAACACTTATCCTAGCAAAACTATTATTGATTTTAATATTTGCTCTTCGCCAGAAGTTTGTGTTAATAATTATATACAATATAATAATATGTTGACATTTCTATGATATTATTTCAATAGTTGACACCAGTTATAGTGGAACCATATAATGCTGCTTTTACTACTTATGAGAACTTAGATGATGTTAATTGTTCTTTGCTCTTTGATAACAAATCATTGTATCATATATGTAGCTCAAAATTAGATTTGCCCAATCCTACACATAGAAACATTAACAATATTATAGCTCAGGTATGTTTATACAATTATTGTATGATTATTAATCATGTAAATTTACCATTAAATTTTGTTCTCAGGTCACATCAGGAATCACCTCATCACTCCGGTTTGAGGGTTCAATGATGAGTAATATTACAGACTTACTAACAAACTTAATACCACAACCTAGATTGCATTTCCCAATAATTACATATGCTCCTAACACAAACAATATTCATTTTATTCCATCAACGTGTACTCAATTAGCTGCAATGAGCTTTGATCATACTAATCAGATGATCAAAATCGACCCTGCACTAGGAAAATACTTATCAGTTTGCATGATGTTTCGAGGGAATGTGAAACCAACCGAAATAAATACAACCATCGCCTATATTCAAAGAGAACATGCTTTCCCAGTAACAGAAAATATGATTTCTCCAATATTCAAGGTTAGTATGAAAAATTCAAAGATCATGTCTTAAATTTATGCAATTGTGTTACATAGTTTGGTCTATGCTATCAACCTATCATCACCATACCATGCAGTGGAACCTTTACGGCTTCTAGGTCAATTACAACATTGTTAAATAATACAGCAGTTAAACATCGCTGGATTAACATGATGGAAAATTACAACAAACTGTTTTCCAAACGAGCATATTTACACCATTATATTGGAGAGGGTATGGATGAAGAATCGTTTAATGTAACCAATGATAATATTTCAAAATTAATTGAGGAATATGACCAAGTTGAAAGTACTCAACAATCTTAACACCAAAATTATTGTTAAAATCTACTTTTATATAATGTTTGAACTATAAAATAGTATTGTGGTATAATTTTAAAATTATTTTTTTTCAAACAAATCATCATACTTTGAAGAATATTTAATTTTTTTAGTAAAATTTAATTCTTAAATCACTGTTATATTGAAATGCATCCAGATCAATTAAATTCTTTAATATCTAATGCAGCGTTTCTTAAACTTTTTTATCTGTGGAACCTTTTTTGATGCCTACTTTTATCGTGGAACCCCTAGCTTTGTAGTTTATTTTAGGATTATTGGCTAATAAATTATAATAACATTGTGTTAATGGTATTTAATTAAAAAAATATGTTAAAATAAAAATAATAATAGTATATATATATATATAATAATACTTTAAATTTAATAATAATTACTTTAATTTGACTAAATATAAATTTTAATACAAATCATTGATACAATTAGCTACCATTTCATTCGATTGTAGGATTTTAGATATTTCTTTTGCTGATTTGTCATCTAACATACATTTTACCATCTCTATAGCACAAGGTTTTATAAGACTTTCGGCAATTGAGTAAGCTTCATCGCGTTGAGATATCTGATACCTAACTAAATAAAAAGCCTCTGTTGTTTTTTCATTCACGGTTTTTGTTGTTTGAACTATACAGTTTATTGATTTTAATAGTTCGCTACGCTTTCGAATAAAGAATTCTACAATTTTTTTTTAAGTTCACCATGAATAGATTCTAAATGACAACGCATTTTAGCTGGAGCCATAGAGCTATTTGGGAGAACTTTGCTACAAATAACACATTGAGGATTATCATTATTATTGATCAATTCTAATGACATGTAACTTTCATCATATTTCATACATTTTTTAGTTACTGGCCTACAATCTTTTTCATTTGTATAGTTCTCATTATTACCATAATTATCATTATGAATTAAGTTCAACGCGAAAAATGCATGTTCTGGAGTAACATGTTTTGGAAAAACAAAAAACATGTTTTGGAGTATGTTCAACGCTTAAGAGTCATTTTTAAAGCCATCATATTGTAATAAAATAACAAAATCAACTTTGAGACGTACTAGGACACAACGCAAAATATCGCAAGACACGGTCGACTGACGACTGTCGTATTATACTATTATGTGTCGGCTATCGCAGACGGTCGTAACCGATTAGTATTTTTATCAACGACATTCAAATATTATTTCTGAACATTGTATATTTTTCTCTATAATTCAAACTTTTTTCCCTCTACTAATCTTTATTTTTTTAGTTGGATATTTTGAAGTAATTTTCTTGAAAATTTTGAAGAAATAACTTATGCTTCGCGGAACCCCGAAGTGATCTCCTCGGAACCCTGAGGTTCCGCAGAACACAGTTTAAGAAACGCTGGTCTAATGAATGGGCAATATTTTAAGCTTTCCTGACAAATATTTTAAATATTAGGTTTTGTGAATACATTTATTTAATGTTTTTTAAATAAAATAAAATATCAATGTTAATTAGGGAAAATAATTTCATAACTGTATATACCAGTTTTTTAATTTAATCTTGTAATTATCTTAAAACATAATATAAAATGTATTTATTTACTGTTATTAGTTCAATGAACTGATGTAGATAAGGAAAATTAATAAACGCTCATTAAAGTATTGCTTTCAAAGTAAACTGACCATGTTTACTAGGGGTAAGAAAAAACTATTAATTTTTTGAAATAAATTAGTAAATATAAACATGAATAGTATTACTTACATTTTTTTATGTGTTAATTTAAATTAGATGGAAAGTTGTTTTATAATAATTATTATAACTTATTTAACATAATTTTTTAGCTTATCGGCTAATATTTAATCCTAATGGCTGAATATAAAATATAAAATTTAGAATTTCTCAAAACAAAAATGGTTAATATATTTTTAAACCTTTATTTTTTAAAAATGTACAGACTTTAATTTATTAATTTTATGATGTAAGATTTTTTTTGTAAGTACTTATTTATTTTTAGAAAAAAAAAAATTATTTAACCGTAATAATTGCAAATAAATATTGATCTTTGTTGCATTTCAAATAATTTGAAATAAGAATTATTTTTTCATTAAGATAAATATTTGATAAATTAAAATAACTCTTGTACCTGATGTTGATTAATGTGGTAATTGTAGAATAATTACCAACTAGGTACTGTACTATCAAGTATTACCGATTACCATTCTATAATATTTATTTTTAAGTGGATGTTATTTACATATTCTGAAACTAGACAACTTTATTTAATAATCATCAAGCTTTGAATTCTCGTGTATTTTTAGAGAATATTTGATGTTTCAGATTAAACTTGTATATAACTGCGTATCGCCATAGTCTGGTAATGTAATTTGATAAGTACTATAGTTCCTATTTTAATAAAAAAAAAAAGTTTTGAATCTTTGTAGAGATATCAAGTATAATTAGCGACATTCGATAATAATTTTCAAATACTATTTGTAAGTACTGTTTATATGCGATTAAAACTTCAATTGTTGTGCATAGCAATAACGGATGGTGATTACGATAACCATATATTGTAATACCACTACTATCCTGCGTACCTACCTAATTATCTAATGATTTCAAAACGTGTCTTTGCAGTACCGTGCGTACGGTCGCGCAAATGGGTTGAAAAATATTATTTTAAAACATAGTTTTCTGAAATCGGTAAACAGATGCAATAGCTTTTTACTGGGGTGTGCTGTAACATTTTTTGGAGGAAGGGGTTTAATAATTTTCGTTTAAAAGGGAAACACAACAGTCAATATACATTCGTAATCTTATTTATTTTGTTAAATTTTTAAATACAGTGCAACCTCTAAATAACGGGCACTCTCGGTCGCCGTAATTTTTTTCCCCTCTGAATAGCGGACACCTCTAAATAACGAACAAAATTACGAAATTATATAAATGTTGTATAACTACATAATATAATATACAACATTTATATAATATGTACATATGTACAATAATGATATAGGTACGTTTTATATTTGTATTATTTTAATAATAAATAAATATAAGTTGTACATATTATTATTTAAAATTATGATATGATATATGTAAAAATTAATGAGCGTAATTAAATAGCATATTACACACTCAAAATTCAAGAATCTCAATTTTTTCTTTCAGACTTAATATTTTTCATTTACTAGCCATTGCGTACTACAATACGTTTACGAATACGTCCGTATGTATTGTAATCACTAATACAACTTAATACATACTAAAAATGTATGAGTAGGATAACATCAGAATATAAACTATAAAAATGTTTGATTAACGCAATTATGGACGGATAAGATAACTATAATTGTACATAGTATAATAATGTATTGTAGTAACATTAGATTAGATATTTTTTGAGCCATTCTACAATATAATTCTATATTTGCGATAAAAATGATCAATTATCAAAAATTGAATTGCCATAAAAGTGTTCGTTATTTAGATTGACCGGTATTTAGGGGTTTGCCTGTATAAAAATGGTGAAAATGTCCCCGTTCCCATAAAATCGTCCGCTATTTGGAGGTGTCCGTTAAGGGATGTTTCACTGTACTTGTTAACATTTTGGTAGCGTTTGAACCTTCTTCTTCCTCTTCAACATGTCCCTGGCTTTTTAGACTTTTGATGTTTGTATAATAAATTGTAATGTTTGTTCTGTATCTATGATACCTGTTCGAGGTAAACGATATTTCCTAGCGTTCGACCCCGTGTGACCTGTCCTTGTCCGTGACCGGTTACCCACCAATCTAACCAGCTAGTTTTATCAAGATTGCGTGATAGGCAAACATGTGAACGTTGCACCCGTAGACACGTTACCTTCAGTAGGAAATTCGATGTAGGTAAACCTGTCTATATGTCATATTGTAGCAATAAGCTCGAATAAAATAGGTTAGGTGGTTTGGTTACAATAGTATTAGGCATAACTTTGAAAAGTTTTAGAATTAAATTAACTTAGTTTAAACTTATTCGAACATGAATTATTACGGTTATGGCCACTTCTAATAACTATAAAGTAATTAACGTTATCGCAACGAATATGCTGTACTTTTGAACTTCAACAGAAGTTAAAAAAGAAAAAAAAAGTATTACGATAACTAAAATCTACTGCATGTAAATAAGTTCACGTATTGTAGATTTCGAAGTGTTTCGGATTAAATAACAAACCAAAAATTAACACCTATACCGGCTTGTTAGATTTCCCGTCAGAGAATTATGAACAGTATATCGAATAGAATATACACGACTGAATGAAGATCTATAATACATATACGCAACGTAAAATGATGTACCCACGCCGGCAAAGCTCGAACGTATCTACTTAATTATACATCATTTTCGCAGTTCGCGGTAGGCGTTATTACGGTAGTTACGTGCGTTACCCGAGCAATTTTATCGCATATCGAAAACTTAAACTTTTACTTACCACATATACATTTAGTACGTGTACCTACTGCATCATAGACATGCCGTGTTACTGGCTATTTATAAATTATAGAACACGGCAATTTCATGTCATAAAACACATTTGTTATTCACGGACCATTATTGTATATAAATATAGTCTTACAGTCAAAGGCGTAATTTGGGGGGGGGGACTTGGAGGGGCTTGGCCCCTCCAAAAATTTATATTTAAATTAATGTATTAAATCCTTCATTAGTTATCTTATCTACATAATACAGCAAACGTTGTTTGAAAAAAATTGTTTCTAAAGTTTAATTTTGGAAACACGAAACAAGCCAGTGCAACATAATTTTCAGCAATGAAAAAAATTAAAAATTGGCTTCGAACATCTATGAATCAAGATAGATTTACAGATTTGTCATTAATTTATATAGAACGAGATTTATCAAATGAATTGTCTTACGAAAAACTATTAGAAAAATTTGCAAAATAGCAAATTTGCAAAGTTTAAAATGTACAGTGTAATAATAACTTATAAACATAAATCTTATTCTTTGAAAAAAAAAAAAATAAAAGTTAAAAAAATATCTTCACATCAAAACTATTTTAATTGGTTAAAAGTCATCTTCTTTTAAGTTTGCCTTGAGACTAGAGAGTTTTCTTACGCCAGTGTACATATATATATATATGTTTATGTTTATACACATATAATAAATATATTATACATGAGTAACGATGAATGTGTGCAGTGGGTAGGATATTAATAATTCGGTAGCTCGGTCCGATCTCGATGCGCAATAATAGCGAATAGTTAAGAGGATGATAATATAACTATACATTATCCATCAAAAGGATCCGTTAATATTAGAACGCGAAACGTATGGAAATTATTGAAGAGGGAAATGTAATAAAGAAATTTTACATTTGTGTTGTGGATTCTCAGCAAAACCGATGACATTTTACACAATTTAGTTGGGGGGAGGGGGAAATTAAAAAATAGCAAAATAACGGGTCACGTGAATTATAATGTAAGATACGCAACGGTGTTACAAATCTACATAATATGGAGTTTGATTTTGAAAATATTACGATGTCAACAGAGTAAGGTGTACAAATTATAATGTATGTAAATCATGATAAATCGATTTCAACAACACATTTGAAAAAAATTTAATTGCAATATTTTTATTCGCCGGATCGTCCAACGTGTTTCCGGGCTTATGGTTAATGCAAGCACGCATACTGGCGACTACGGATCGGTTATCAGCTCCGAGATTTGATCACGAGATGCAGAGAAGACATCATTCCACGGGTCTTCAAAGGGACCACCAGTATTGAGGGTTCTCATGTCACTATCTGAGCTCGGGACACCCGTTAACTGCGGGCTCCATGGTCCTGCCATTCGCCTTGGACGGGCCGAGATCCAAGGGAGTAACCAAGGTGGCAGGGGAGGGCGATTGCTTATGTTGGACTCATATGACCCTATATTATATTGCTCACGACTTTTAAAATTTTTATTTTTTCAATATATTTTTTTTACATTTTATTCTAAGTATATAAATGATCATTTTCTACGTAATGACAGAGTTTTTTTAATTTTATTTTTTAACAATACAATTTGACATGAATATTTCATTATTTTTTTTTTTTTTGTATTTATCTTTATAAATTATAATTAAAGATCATAAAATATGATAAACAATTTGACACATGTAAAAATTAAAAAATAACACTAAACATGTTTTGATTATTGGTTGCCCCCTCTTCCACCTGATGAAACTTTTAGCTACGCCCTTGCCGAGGTCTATCCCACCTCTTTCCGTTCTTGGTCATGGGCAAAATTTGGTGTGTCCCCACCGACAGAGAAATTATCACAGTCCAGTAGATATCACCACTAGCTACACCACACGTCGTCCACCAGGGCTGTTGACCGTCCACACGGATCAACGACACGCAGACATGTTCCAACTGGAGCCTATAGCCTATTTGAAAATCGGGTGGACTGTATTTTTTGGTGAGCACACAACGATTTCATGAGTATCCGTAGTAAATTTAATCATTAAGTTATCGTTAGTGTTATCGATAAAAACCCTTTAATGAAACGTATAGTACTATTTACAGGTGGTGAGCGGGTGGTATGAGAACATTTAATTTACAGCACATGGACAAATGGTTATGCACGGCCACCGATGCGGACCTTGTAATGCGATTGTCCTGTGTATAGAACTCAGAAACCGGTACCGCAGAGCAAATGGTGGTAGACGTGGACTTTTACACTTCGAAATTTATTTAAAAAAAGGACACATAAGAGTTAAGTGTAAATCAAAATCGATTAAAAGTAATTTCTACGCATCATAATTGTATTATTATTGTTTTCTAAAAGGCATCTCGGTAAGGATCACTGCAGGCTCCGGTTGGAAAACAAAATTTCCCAAATCAATCATTTTAAGTGCACCGGTGAGGTCGTTGCCCTGGTCCGTTTCGTAAAGTTTGTATAAAGTTGTGTTTGTGTTTTTTTTTTTTTTTTACTTTATTTTTCTTCACAGTATAATATGATCGAGCTAGAGTTATAAAAGCGTTTATTATAAAGCACGTTTTATTTTTGCACTGAGATAGTATTAAGGCCACGGTACGCACGGGTCGACGAATTAATCAGAAAAGCTGTTTTACCGGTGATGATCGCTAAAGGTCGGCAGACTTTGCAGAGAAACAACACTCTCCAATATGGCCTATACAAAATAATTCCGGTCCATTTTTTCTCTTTATAAATACTCGGTCCCCATAAATATGGTACATTTATATTATTTTAAAATACAAATTTACTATTTTTATTTTCATAAATATTAATATTGGCTGAATGAACGGACTTTGTAAAGAACAATCACGGCCGTTGAAACAAATATAAATCCAAAAACCACAAAATGTTGAACTCCATTTAAGCTTTTATGTATTTCAGTACTTTTTGTCACTTAAATGCTATATAGTTATACTGAAGTACGCTCATAGAAAATTATAATTATTAATGTTATGTTTTAATATATACAATTTACAACTGTCTTTCAAAAATACATGAATTATTATATTAGATAAATTAACAAAATTAAATTAGCTCAATATGGTTTTGACAGTATTTAAGTTAGTGTCTTATTTTAGTTTTATTTAAAGTTTTCAGAGTGCTCTAGTCAGTGAATTTTTTATTCTGTTTTTTTTCAATATTTTTGTCATGTATTTAAACAATATGGTGATTTATTATAAACCTCTGATGGTTGGATTGAAAGAGGATGGACAAGCTATTACGAAAAAAATATGATTGCGTTGTGTCACGGTTGTAAACTAATATTTTTTTATTTAACAGCTAAATAAAATAAAATAAATTATTATATTGTTACGGACATGTATGACTTAGGGCCCAAGGCATTAAAGCATTGAGGTCAACAGGGGGTTATAAACAATAAGTAAAACTTAAATGTTACATGAGCACATTTTCAAAAGTATCATTAATATCAGTGACATGTGAAAGGTAGAAGAATATAAAAATAGTAAACCAGCCAATTAACAAATAAGGTTGGGCATTCAACAAAATTGCGTATCAATGATTTTAGCGAAGATACGTGAAAATTGCCAAACTAACAAGGCCAGCCACTAAGGTTTAACTATCTAATGCCCATAGGTGGAAATATTTACTAAGCATGATTATGGTTAGAAATCATATCCGGGAAAAGTTGTTTTACACGGGATCCTAGTATATAAGGGGGTCCTCAACAGACCAAAAGTCAGATGTGTTTAAGTCCGGACACAGCAAGCACCTTCACGCCACTCTACATTGTAAATGTTTTATCGCACATTATTTTAATAAAAAGTAGTAACTTTAATTTGAAGTCAATCTTATTTATTAAATCCTCTACCATCCCTATTGATTCGACGGCACGCAACAATATCATAGAAATTTAGTGTAAGATTCATTTAATAGTAATTAAGTTTAGTTACAATAATTTAGAAGCACCTAACTGTAGTTAATATTACTTAGTAGTAATATGCAGACTTGGGTAGTATTCCGAATACAATATTCGGAATATTGTATTCAGAATACTTTTTAAGTATTTCAAATACTTTTTAAATACATTTTTTGAAAGTATTCAATAAAGTATTTTGAATACTTATAACGAGTATTCTGAATACATTATTTCAAATACCTTTTAAACATTAAATCATCTCTTTTTTTAAACGATTTTATTACTTCTTCGTCATATCTTGTAGATATAACTCTTATCAGATTTTTATTATTGTTGTAAATCCTAATCTATAACAATTATATAACATAAAAATGCAATAAATTAACATATATTTAGTCTACAATTTAAAATATTTCTCATGATATCTATAATTTTTATAATAAGAAAAACTAGAAGTATTTTAAAAGTATTCGGAATACTTTTGAAAAATTCTAAATAATGTATTCGGAATACAATTTGTATAAAGTATTTCAATACATATTCGGAATACTATTTTTTGTAAGTATTCGAGTATTTATTCTAAATACTTTTAAAAAGTATTTTACCCAAGTCTGGAAATATGATTATTGAAGTGCCATGATAAGATCAAAGGACCGTAAGTAATTTTTCGGTCAATTTAGGCTTAAAAGTTCGTGAAATTATGTTTTTGTAAGATATACAACTAAATGTTCGCTAGAAAATTATTTTTTCATTTTTATTAATTACCTATAACTAAATAAATTGAGAAATGGACAAATTATAATTAGTTATCATTTGAGAAATTTTAATGAGACGACTCTCTCAGAACATTGACATACTGGTGTATGCGAATTAGGCCTTCACGGGTAGACTAAAATTTACAATAAAAATAAAGAAAAGAAAATCGTGTTACGGGTGATGTCACACGTTTTTTAAAATACCACAGTATTGTCTACGACGTACAAATATTGTTTGTCAAAAACAAAGGCGACGAAGAAACTAGCACATACGAATACAATATCGATAAAAGTAATATTAAGGAAAAAATATTGTGTAGTTTGAAGTACTTGACTTTCTGAAGGTACTAGGCATTTATTTTTGTCAAATTAAAGTCGATCGGACCACGCAACGATGTACAATATTATTGTTGTCTTTAGATACGAGTTCACGTGGACATATAATGCAATCGGTCTAGTATATAATATGATAATTTGTTCGTGTACGTGACAATTGAAGTGTAAATAAAAAATCCAATAATGTAGCTGAAAATTATAAAATAAGTTTAAAATCGGTATAAAGTACTGCGGCGATTGCAGTCAATTAAGAATTACGAAATAGGGAAGACACGCAAAAGTAATCGGCTTAAATACTACATTTTTTTTTTTCAAAACAGCTTTCTATTTTACAAATCTAGAGTATTAGAGAAACCACCGAATAAAAATTCAAGTTCATACGTATCGTCGTTTTTGAGATGTAGCAATCAGTGATTAGCGAGTGGTACTTGAATTATGAATAAATTTAATGTATATGTATATATACATATACAGATTAAGAACATGTCTTCCTACATAATATAATATTATTAATATTACTTTTATTTATTAGATTTTTATTTCCAATTTTTCAGATTAATGTAGTTTTCTTTACGTTAGTTTAAAAAATTGAAACTTGTTATTATGTTTATGATGAGTATGTATTACATCAGTATTCAGATGGTGATCGAACGAATGGGATGTATGCGCTTGTTTGTGAGAAAAAAATAAACAAATTTACAGTGTCTACTGCAGAATCTCCGCGCACATAATTTGGTGGATATGTTTAATAAAATATCAATTATCGTATACAATAAAATTTAAGGGAAGAGAAATCATTATTATAATTTTTTTTTAACTATTATCACCCGGTGCGACGCTAAAACTGACGGTTCGCTCAGATTTATGAAAAAAAAAAAAATTATAAAAATACCGATATTAAATTCTGGATTTAAATACGAGAACGTAAGAAAGAGGATCAAAAAATCATATTTAAATTTGTATGTAAATATTCGCGATTGTAAATTCTATCGTCGAATAACGAATGTATAATAATACGATTTGATAGAATAATATTATACACAGGGGCGTATACAAGGGGGGGTGATAGGGGCGATCGCCCCCCTGGACATTGTTGAATGTATTTACAATAATTAATGTTATGGGTTATGAAAGTGGGTAAAAATTAGAAGTTTAAGCAAGCGAAACGATCGAAAAATTTTGATCCACCAATTTATTTATAATCTGTACACTATCGTTTATGTACAAATTTTTTTTAAGAACCTATGATTTGAGTTCAAATTTCGCCACTCCCCCTGGAAGAAAAGCTGAATACGCCCCTGATTATACATGTAGAAGGTATATAGTTGTAACGAGTTGATTTATGATCAACTGTACTTCAGTGAGCAGGGTAGGCATGTTTAAACCGTACTGACGTTTTTAATAAGTCTTACGAAACTTTGGCGATTAAAAGCTAAATGTACATACGCGAGTAGTAATGTGAAACTGTTCACGCGATTCATAGTACGATAATAATAATATGACGGCATGGACGAAATTACGAACCGATGATTTTGGTGATGATTAGCGCGATCAGGTTGTTTAATATGCGTATAAAAGTGACGAGACGGTTTAGTATATTATTATACTTTTACATTTTCTAACTGATATAGTCACACCGGGCTGTGTAGTTATACACTTGGTTTTAAAATTGTATAGAATATGGTTTTGTCGAAATAAAATTAGACAAAGCCCGCAACCGTCTTAAAGTGTGATAAATAAAATTTAAAAATAAGAGGTGCGTAACGATATATATATATATATATATACCTGTAATATTGTAATGGAAACATTTCTCAGCTTCTATATTCTTCGGGATATAATACGTGCAACCCAAAAAAATCCGCCGGAGACTTTGGACAGAATTCGTTTGCACCTCAATTTCAATAGGCTTATAGACATAGTCGGGGAATAGATTCGACTCATTCATATCATCTTTGAGTGTAGTCTGGTTGCGTAGTCTGGTACGTGTGTCGTTTATTCAATGACCAATGCCTTTTTAATCGAATAATACAAATCGTAAATGCTCGTTGAAAACACGTTTCCCATTCGAATATTATTGATAATGTTGCGCCATTTTGATACTTCGTTTGGCATTCAAACAATGTATATATATATAGCGGTTATGATATTAAATATTATTATGATTGGTCGAAAACGGCAGAAGAATATTGAAATAATGAATAACGAAAATTCGTGCGCACGTACAAAGCTGTTCCTACACTTTTCCTAAAACAAATATTTTCTTTCCGATGCCAATAAAAAGGAAAAAAATTATTTTCAATGCTTCGTCAAATCTTCTTTATTCGTTTCGGAAAAATTTCCTATATCAAATAAAAAACTAAAATGAAGCTGTTTCAATTGTTTAAATTTTCAACTTGAAGAAGAAATTCCTTGGTCAAGAATTGGTAAGAAATACTAATTTTTAAAATCATTTTCATTAGATGTACTAGAACTTTAAAATAAAATATTTTTTTTTCCGTTTCTTTTAACAGTTACTCGTATTTTGCTTGTAAAATTTGTTGATAAAAAAAAATTTATCATTTCAAAATTATTTTTGAAAACGCGGGACCTGTAAATTCATAGCGAATCGTAGGGCCCGTTCTTCCTGCCTTAGAAATAGCCCTGTGCACGTATATCATCTAACTCATTGCTTAACTCGGAAAAATAGTAGAGATACTCTGATGACACATATGAATCTTGCGTTTCTACCTAAGGAAAAACTAAACGTATCCGTGTTCATCCGCTTATGATACCCTCAAACATTTTACTACAAACCACTACATTTTTCATAACTTATTAAACTAATTTTCAATATTTGAACCATAACTTCAATATATTTATTTTTAATTTATTAATTAGTTATACGGACTGGGTCCTTTTGATAATAAATATTACATATTTGTTTAATATATAAATATATCATATATGCTTTTTTCCTAAAAAGGCTAAAATCAGTCCAAACTTCTAATTATAACAAAAAAAAAAAAATACATAAATCAAAAAATAAACTAGAGATGTTTTAAGTAATGAAAATCAGTATATGGTTCTGTAGTTCATTACAAATTATCGATTTTGATGTTTGATTATTATCATGTACTGCTGTATCAAAAACTAATTAAAACTTAAGTATAACTTAAAATTTTGTAATTGGTTTGTTTTTATAAACATTTTAGTTGACCCGGCAAACTTCATATCACTTAACAGTCAATAAATGTCGTGTTAACCTTTAGCTAAAAATAATTTATAATTTTATTAATATAATAAAATGAAAACAAAAAATGTATAATTGGTTCATAATAATAATAATTTATTATAAAAATTAAAGTAAAAGTAAAAAATTTAAGTATTTCAATAACGAATCAGCAAGACATTTGCTTTATTTTATTGAATATATATTTAGCTGAACCACCTTTTAGCGTGCACTTTATAGTCCGTTAAAATCCTACCTCTTATGTGTCTTAAACTGTGTATTAAATTCGTTAATAATTTATTTCGTACTAATGATTATTATTAAAATAAATAAAATATAAATAATAAATTATTAAGATTTCCATTGTAAATATCAAAATGTCTGCTTGAGCATCTACCAGGGTTACTATCACTTTTCAACTTAGCCTATCTTCTGCTAGTATGCAGGTCTAATATATCTCTGTACCAAATTATATATAAAACTATGTTGTTGATTTCGATTCCATCGATTATGTTCAACTCCATTCGACGCATCGCGTTGCTCGTCAGTTTGACTTGCTCTTTTATATTTTTGACTCGTAGAATTGCGAGTTTCGCGACTTAAGATTATACGTTTAATTGCTAGCATTTTTAAAAATAACCATACCAAAACTCTTTAAAAAATGATTAGCACTTATCAATAAACTTACTGTACTGTGGAATTTTGACGGTTTCATCTGTTTTATACGATAAACTGTAATTACGTAATTCCGTAACCAAGGGAATGCATATATATTAATACCTACACGTCGATAAAACACACACAAAAAAATGTTCAGGTTCCAGTTAGCTATATAGGTATACAATTTACACGGTTATATTAGTTTTTAATTTTCTGTGCAACTTTCTTCGTTTTTTCTTACATAAGAAACTTGTCCTGATAATTACGAACAATTAAAAAAGAATTTGAGCCAAATCGGCCCAGCCGTTCTCAATTGATGAATTGTTATACATTTTTGGCTCCATTTATATATATATATATATATATATATATATATATATATATATATATATATATATATATAATTTAGAAGATATTGTAATAATTTAATAATGATTTACTTTATATATTTTTGTACATGAATCTCGGGTTGATTATCTTCAGTGAACCACCCTGTGATATATGACATTTTTAGTTTTGTTATCAAGTACAAGAACAAATAAAGCTGATGGTTTGCTAACACGTGAACTTGTAACGTACAATGAGAAAAGAAAAATAGCAGCTTTTGAAATTACTCCTGAACCTTCTTATGTGATTCCCGCATTCATATACGTATGCATATGTATATATATATATATATGTGTGTGTGTGTGTGTGTGTGTGTGTGTATACAACACTGTCTAATTATGTTGCAATAAGTTATTTCAAATTTATTTCAAAATACAGATAATGATAATTGTAATAAATAATACACGTTTTTAATTATTAATAGAAAATAATAGCAAGCAAGTATGAAGAAATAAAAATAATAATAATCAAAATTCATCGAGTGTAATGAAAAATATATTGCATTACTGATAACTCGATCAATTCTGATGAGTACGCGCAAATATCGTAGCATGTATGTAGAACAAAATACAAAAAGAGGGTGCGGTATTAGGTTAGAAATGTTCTTCATCTGTGTTATAGAAAATTAAAAATTCGCTTGTGCTCAACGATAACCGGAAGACTCTCATGATCTCTGTAGTCCAGAGAGTGCTTGCAGTCCTCGTTATTCTCGGATATTTTTCGGACATATGACCGGGTGGCATGGGTCGTGAACGACAA
Source organism: Sipha maydis (assembly GCA_034509805.1). Taxonomy (NCBI): domain Eukaryota; kingdom Metazoa; phylum Arthropoda; class Insecta; order Hemiptera; family Aphididae; genus Sipha; species Sipha maydis. The sequence continues at coordinate 85,824 of JASXSY010001970.1, read as the reverse complement.
TGCTTCCAGGCGTTGTGTATAGATGAAATTTACATAATCGGAGTTGCGGTGGTGTTCGAAATACATGGTCCAGGTTTAACCAACTAACCGACTCCCATAGGGCTTATAAGATTTAAAAAAAAAAAATTAGAAAATTAGAAGTTTGGAGAAATTTGTACGCGGAAAAACCTAGTCTCTTTATTCCCCGACAGTCGAAACCAACTTCGGGATTTATGGTACCGAGAAAGAATCTTTACTACAACACATCGTATTCGAAAACCGATATTGGTATAAAGCACAAATCTTTTTGTTTCCATTTTCTTTATATTTATCAGCCAGATGATTATTGATTCATAAGACTTCGGCACTATAGAATAAAACGATATGTATGCGCATTCAAATAAAACTATCGTTTAAGATTTTTAGATTAATTTTGTATTTAACATTTGTTTTTAACTAAGATTTATGAGTCAATATCGAGTAATTTATTTGGAAATATGAGAGTATTTTTGTATTTATTTTTTTTATTCTTACAGCCATTTTGCAGAACTTATAAAATTGTGCAGTATGTCAATTTTTACCGTATACATACTATTTTATAATTGACTATCATTACTTATACAATATTTATGATGCTTATAGAACGAATGATTCGGAATTGAGATATCAAACGATCATAATTTTGCGTTGGAGTGCTTACATTATTCATTATACGCGGTAAATTTTGTTATCGCGTTTTTATAACAGTTAACCTGACACCATAATACGAGTACAATATTTATTATGCTGTTTCCGAGCGGTACAGCTAGAGGTAAAACAAAATAATTATTATTAGGTAGATATACTGTAGATGAGTTCATGATATGTTTTATTTATAATTATATTAAAGCATACGTACACACGTAGTATGCATACTGGCATAAAAGCGTATACGAGGTTCAATTGTGTGTTTGTATGTTGATCAAATTATAAAACAGAAATTGCATGTTTCTTTTCGCATTCATAGTTTTTTTTTAATACAGTTACATTTGAAACTTTACAGAACACTAGGTATAACGGTAATATATTTACCTACTCAAACGATGGTTACGTCAATGAAACCGAAATGATACAGTAGTAAAGCTTTAAAATACTATCAACTACTAATATGAAGCATTGATATGAGCATTATTGATCTAAGCATTGAAGCTACTGATATGAGCATTTATTCGAACGGAGCAGATTTCTTCACGGTGCAATGTTTAATGGCTCCTTATTTTCATTGACCAAGAATAATCGATGACAACGGGTGGTAATAGTAACACTTAAAATATATGTGAACTAAGTTTGGTGACTTGTTTATTAATATCTACTTATGTGCAACCGAAATTTATTGAACAAATGTTCATAATTATTTAATAATTTATGTGATAATTGACGTATTTTTTATTTTGAGAGAAATTGTGTTTGTTGAATTCGTATGAAACTGTCAAGTATCGTGAACAAAAAAATTCCATTGTTTTTACTAGGTAGTTAAATAATCATGTGTATTGTTAAACATTGTACCAATACACGGTTGATTTTTTTTATGTATCGTGTTAATACGCGTGAGCAAGTGTAAAGGTCCAATTATAATACGTTATAAAACCTTTTTTCAACAATGCTTTTGCATCACTTAATGCCCTGTGGACAGTGTTCACTGAACACTCCAAAAAAAAAATGACTATTGATGGATGTGTTGTTTCAGTATTCGTCGTAACACACGCCATGTAATATGCATAATATGTTTTAGCTTATAATAGGTAGAAAATCTATTAACCATACGGTGCTGGTTACGCTAATTTGTTTTTAATTTAAAACCGGAAATGTAATAAGATTCGAAGCATCTATCATTAGGCACAAGTTTGTGTAACTTGTTATTCAAAAAGTTACAAAACCATAAATAAGAAAAAAAAGTTTTTTTTTAGAGATAAACTTCAAAATTTCTTAGCGAACAAAAATACCATTCCATACAATTTTTTTAGTATGATGTATGTTTTTTTAACTTTGTTTTCTTGCCTACAATATTTACAGTGACTAATTGAATTCGTTGCGATTAATTATGAATATCGTATTTCACGATCCAGCAGGTAAAAATAGTAAAATATTGATAATATTTTAGCACGGTGATACCGAATCATGTAAGCCCCGATGTGCGACGACTTAATGCGATTCCATCTTAAAATCCATTACCCTAAATCAATAATAATATTATTATTCAGTAACATCGATAATCATTGAAAATATTTAATTAACGGCCATACGTATCTTTTACGGAATTATGTTATTACGAAGTAATAATACATGGCTAAACGTGCACGTTCGTGTGCTTTTATCGGATCACGAATACATTTTCAAATATAAATTCACATTTTTTCATGAAATTATACCGATTACCATTTCACGTTTTTCAAGGCTTATATTTTTCTAGTATTAGTTCGAGTGTACGTGTGATCTTAATATGAGTTATTATACTGAGCGATGACTGATAAATGAAGAAATGTTATATCATAATAATATTATAAACATAATCTTGTTATGAACGCGAGTGAACAAGGGATTGATTATTGTATTTTTAATATTTGTAAATATATGTGTTCATTGCATTTATTATAATATTACACAGTACTAATAAATTGTCGATATCTACAAATGTTAATAGCTCGTTTTAAAAATATTGTACATAGGTTTTTTTTTTAACAGTTTTTTTTTATTATTCAAGGTTATCGTCCATAATCTTATTTCGTCGCCTGCGCTGTAAAATTTCTCCGTTGGCCGTTTAGGCCGAGTTCGTTTTATAACTTATAAATTATAAGTGTACCAAGAATATCGATTAAAAATGTACCGTGGTTGGATTGTTAAACGTTTGCGTCCATACTAAACGTTTCACGTATTACGTTTAGTCTTACTAGACGCCTACGAAAATCGACCGTAGGTAATGGTGTTATTTTAAAAATTAATGTTTTTTTTTTTTTTTTTTTAACAGAAACTATAATTACAATTATATCTATAGTACGTAGTACTCAATAACATTGAAAAAGCAATGAACGTGAACGAATGTCGAGTGTGCTTGACTATTAATTTATTCAGAAAATACTGTGCAACATGTGCAGAAAACGTACCATCCTACCAATATATAGAAGGTTTAATTCAATAAATTAAATGGTGCGTCTCGCAGACCGTAGTGCATTAAGCTTACTCAATAGCTAACTATTCCGGGTATGAAGGAGATTCTGGTCTGTATTCAATCTGCAAAATTCACCATTTGAATAACTCTGGAAATAAATCACACCAAACCGTTATTTATAACTGTAATAATATTGAAATTAATTTTTGTTATTACAATAGATAAAGGGCTAGTGATCAGCGGAGTGCATATACCATAACTGTTCAATATTCAGCGGTACCTAGCCCTAACGTCCATTCAATATCATTCGCTTGTTGTTCAATTGTTTCTAATACCTTGATCTGAACTGATCTGTTTTCAAATACATTATCAATCACTTAAACAAATATTATGTACAATTAGACTTTTTTTTAACCATACCGATTTAAATTAAATGCAGATAAAAAATAGTTATTGTTAAAGGTTCTGAATCTTTTAGTTAAACTTTTAATTTATAACACTTTGAACGACACTATTTGGAGTTTTGTCATTCGGCGTGGTATTTTGAAATATGTATGTATTTATTAAAAAAAAAAATTAATTATGTACCAAAATAGAATTTTGGAATGGAAACTTGGTAAAAGCATATATTATAGTAAAAATTTGTTATACCTATATTCATTTTGAATGCAATTCTTTCTTCTTTTTGTAAACATTTGAAAACTCTGACGGATGAAGTTAAAATGATTACATTGTATCGTATATTCAATGTTAATTAAGTATAGAACCTGAAAGTTAATATAATATGTTTATTTTTAGAAGTGAAATATTATTATCTTACATTATGAATCTTAATTTTTTTAAATTTAATTAGAAACCGGATTGTTTGACGGAAATAAATAACATATTTTTCCTAGTACCTATTTTCCATTTGCTGAGTTTGTTTAATCAATTTAATAAATCTGCATGACACATTTTAAAACTAAAAATCCAATAGTTGTACGGCACAATCTTGTATTTAGTGTGCAACTACATTTACATTCAACGTTGGCGTGGGAATTAATATTATTCTCTTGTATACGCATTTTCGTACTATTGGTTTGTTAATGAGACCATTAATGATAAACTTAAGTGCAGTAGAACATAATTACGTATAATTATGATGTGTAGGTCGTGGCATAAAACTGATCAGATAAAGAATAATTTAGCAGATTAATATGTCAGGAGAGATGTTATCGGAAGTTATTTCAAACGAAGTTTTATTAGTGTTACTTGATTTATAAAAGTTAAACGTAATATACGTCAGTTTTTCTTATTTATGATTAATAATTATTTTGAAGAGTGCCCAGGATATACTGCACGTAATTCGCAATTAAAAAGTTTTTATGTAGTATATTACGATAGGTCATTGACGAACACAGGGAGGTGTTTTAGGTGCTTAAACCCTCCCCGAAATTATATAAAAATATTTTAGAAATCAAACAATATTATTTACAGTTCATATGCTGAATTATTTTTTACAAACCTACAATTTAATAAGATAATTAGATATACACTATATATACACTGTATATAGGTACTATAAGTATCTAAAATAATGATTAATGTAGTATGAATAATATGCTATTTATGAAAATTCTAGTTTTTAAAACTTCCCCCAATTTTTTTTTCTGCGTTCTATGATAGGTATAACGCTGTTCGTATAGAGAATTCGAAATATTTTTGTTTATGTGTTGTTGTTATTACTTTTATCTTCAGAATTTACAAATATAATACGCATGGGTACAAGGAATAGTGTGATTTATATTAAAGACAATTAGATTCAAGTAGTTTTTTGTCAGAAAAACTAAATTTTTCTCCCGATAATAAATCATCTTGGCTTAGGTAATGCACATTTGAATTTTAAACATTTGCTATCATTAGTTAAACTAGTATAGTTACTAGGTTTAAATCAATAGTTTAAATGTACAGAGTACAATCATACATTTTAATATCATACAATTAAGTAACACAAATCAATTTCGTTGATATTTACAAAACAAATTACTCTACAATTATGAGTAATATTGAGCTACTTTAAAACTTCGTGTGGATGACTGCGTTGTACTTCGAGTATGTACGCTAGGACGGGCATTCAGCCAGAAATGTTGTGGACCGTATAGTTGTACACTTGTATATACGTATATGGTATTGGTTATCATATTATAATAACAACATTATTTTAAATTAATATATCATGTTTTGTGTAATTAGTAGGTATTCAGATAATATAATGCGCTTTTATTCGCATTAAGCAAATCTATTCAAATTCATATAAATGACGATCATAGATAATAATAATTGTATTATTTTACTATCTACGTTTCCGAAACCCGACATTAGTTCAGTTATTTTACTAATAATTTGGACCCGCGTCGCATAAACAATTTATTTTTATTACATATTTGTAAAGTTGAATAGTTTGATATATTTTGGAAACAATTCTTACGTAATCTATTTTGATTCGCTATCAGTCATACTGCTATGACTGTATATTGTTTATTGTTCTTATTATAATCTTAAGTGGTGGGTCGTATCATTTACGGTTAATACTTACGCTAATGACTATGTGTAGATTTTTACCTGTCTAGAATAACTATATTGACTGAAACACAACATTTGTCCTAACACGCCATATTTAGTGCCTATAATTGCTATTGTTTTAAATTAAATCTTAGAATGCATCCTATCATTATTTTACTTCTAAAATTAGCATTATAATTCATGAGTAGAATGTTTTTTCGTGCTCAAAAATTTTAATAAAAATAAATTAAAAATAAAATTTTAATTTTATAAGAATTTCTGAATATGGTATATTTAGTTATGTTAAAAATATGGGGTACACATTTTTTTATAAAAATGTTTTACTGTACATTACATTAAAAGAATTTTGTAAGCCACATACAAATGTCTATTTTAAATATATATTTAAGAATAAAAAAATAATAATTATATTACACAATTATAAAAAATACAAGATACATGACTTATTGATATTCAAGATTTATTAATTTGCTACGATTCAAATATTATAATTTATTTAACATTAAAATAGTATACTATTATGTTATGTAATTAATTCTTACCGTTTTATAATATTCTACATTATTTACTTTGAAATATATATATTTCAAAGTAAATAATATATAATATATATTAATAATAATAATATATATATTTATTTCAAAGTAAATAATTTAGAATATTATAAAACGGTAAGAATTAAATACATAACATAATATAGAAATTATTCATATAACTAGCGTATTTATATGATTATAGAGAAGAAATAGTAGGACAAATTTGAAACATATTAAATCAACGTTTATTAGTGCGGCTTATTGATGTGATCGTTGATATAACTAACTAATCTCGAATTATATTCGTAAAAAAAGTACAATACAATTTATAATAGACTTACATAATTGTAACGCATATATAAATATTATTTTCATTAATATCATCAACTAATACAAGATATTCTTTTAAAGCATAAAACATATCCTTCGCATTAAACTTTTATAGTACATTTATATATCATTAGTTATCTTGGGAAATAATGGAAATATACTATACAGCTACGAGGTATATGATTTATCATTTTTGCTAGAAAAAAAAAAATATATATATATATTAAACAATCTTCTATATATACAATTCAGTCTAAATTGATCTCATGATATTAATCTTTGAATACTGTACGTTTATAATCTGATTTTCAGGTTAATAAGTTGAGCACATATATTGTCCGTTGAAAATATAAGTGAAATAATTCATAATGTGTTGGTAGCCCTTGATAAAGTTTAATAAAAATAAATTTAAAAAAAAATTCCTATAAAATATTTGTAAAAAATTTAATTACTTTATGTAAGTACTCGTATCGATGCAAATCACCGTTGTAGTATTTTTATTACAAAATAATTTCAATGTATTGAGTTTGAAAAAAGAATTTACGTTAGGCTTATATTAAAGTTAGATATAATTAGTTATAAAATTGATATAAAGTTATATCAAAGTTATCAAGTTACAAATAATGTAAAGTATATTGGTTTTAAAATGATAGGGATTATTTTTATTAGTTTTTTATTAGCTATATTTCAATTATCTTTCAAATAAAAAAATTGAAGAAAAATCCATAGTATTTGTTTATTTCTTCAAGAATTTATAAATTTTATTTCAATTGAAATAGTTTTTGTTGTTTTAAAATATTTTTTATTTTAAGACAATAAAATATGAGAATTTAAAAATAAGCTCAATCAATTTCGTTAATGTTTTCTATACAAAATTCATAAATTACATATGACAGTTATTGAGATTTTTTTCTTTTTTTTTTCTCAAAAAATTTGTAAACACACACAATTGACATTTGTACGGAGAAATCTTATATAGCTTTCTTTGTAATATGCAATTTATAAAAGTAATAATAATGAACATTATTATTTTATATTTAGTCAATCCAAAGGAAAGACTATTATGTCATGATGATTTATTGTATCTTAACTTTATTTTTATGAACATATTTATTTTAATTTGTAAGAGTCACACGAGAATTTATTTTTTTATGGTTTTCAACAAAACCAAGAATTACATTTATACGTTAGCAAAGTATTTGTGTACAACCATATTAAATATTGTGTTGTAATCAGCGATGCAACCATGAACTATGAAACTCGTAGGCAAGGATTTATTTTGATACTTCCAATTTTTTACTGGATGCAATGAAGTATTTATTAATCAGCATTTTTAAGTATTACAACTTAAATGTAATCATTTTTATCTTATACGTATAATATTATAATTTAAGATGAAACTAACATTTAAAGTTATAAAATTAATTTTTTTTTCTTTCGGTTGTGTTTGTACATACGATTTTTACCAAAATAATTTATACAATTACCATAATCATTATAAGTGTCTGATATGAAATGTAGTATTGTTATAATTTTAATTTAGATAGTTTTATGAACTTATCATTAGTTTTGTAAAAACTTACCAAAAGAAGTTATGAAAAGACGGTGTACCAGTTTTTGACAAAATCGGATTTTTGTGGTCATCGTAACTTTAAAAATTAATAATCATATATACTTAGAATACTAAAAAACATATTTTCTTAGACTTTTTTTTTAATGTTATTAAAATAATGTTGTTTTGACAAAAAGTCTTAGAAATGTAATAAAAAGTTTGTCAAATATATCTATTACTAATAATTGAAGTACAAATTGAGCTCCATTTCAGAAAAAAAGAACAAGAAAATTCTACACATTTTTTTTAAAATTTTCTTTTTAGTCAGAATAAAAAAAAATATTTCTAATAAGTCACAAAAAAGATTTATTAGTGTCAAATTTAATCAATTCGGATAGTTCAACAAATTTTCATCAATCGATAATAATAATTTAATTGTTTTCATATAAACATTAATTGTAAAAACCTGAGACATATATTGTACATACACTTATAATAAGTGTTATAAGTATGCTATTCGATGTATGTGTAAGACATTCATGCTAAGCACTTGAATTTTTATTTTTTATTTTAAGTGATTGTGTCTATAGTATATTAATAATGATATTTAGTTCTTAATATTTTAGCATTGTTAAAATAAAAATTATTAAGCAATACATGTTGTAAAATATTTATCGTGAACACTAAGTCTTACATTTTATCCTTATAGTCGATATAAAAACAGTTGATTGATAATTTGATTAGCTTAGATTAAATTTGAAACTACCTAAACTAGAAAACCTAAATTAGAATCATACAATTCGTATATTTATGTTATTGTTTTAAAGGAATTATTTTGATTTATGGATTTTTATGAATTAGTTAAAATATTTTTATTTATTTTTATCAAAATTATAAAATCAATTTTTTTTAAATTTATAATAATCGAGTAATATTGTTTTGTTATCGTGAAGCAAACGTGAAATTTTTAATTTACGTATTCTCATAGTGATTTGAAATGTATTTAATATAAATATAGTTCGAAAAAATTAAATATTTTCATATTTGTTATATCACAATAATAATTGCTTTTTTGTTTCAATGAGGTTATAATAATAAATAATACTTAATATCAATAGTATAATATTAAAATATAATAATAATTATTATAATTTTATTTCTTTTTAGTACTTGAATTTAATCTGAATGATAATTGTTCATAAATAAAAGTTATGAATATAAAGTATTACAATTCTAGAACAAAGTACAACTACTCGTGAGTGTAGAACAATTTATTTTTGTATTAAAACCTCATATTTTAAAAAAAATGTATAACATTAATGCGTTAACGGACAAAAATATGATGTATACAATCATTTGATTGCCGAAAACGTAGAGTTATTCGATTTTAACCCTGCTGTAAAAATCAAAAGATTCACACGAATGTAATATAACTGCATACTTACCGATCTAGCATTATTGATATGTATAAATTTTGTACATGTTTTAGGTGTTAAGTCGTAGTTTATACACTATTTAAAAAACAGTTGGAATAAAATACGCAATGAATACAAATATTCAACCTGTGTTTTTAATTTTTTTTTCAAATATTACCGATTACATTTATCTCATTTAACAAAATGTCTCTTAGCAAATGTATTAAACATAAATTTTTGGAATTGAAAAGTTATAATACATAGCGTATAGACTTGAAATGTTGGTCAAAGAAAAAATATTGAAACGTACAGGACCTGCTATATTGTAAAACAAATATATTTATACGTCTTTATTATACGTGGTTTGATGTGCCATATCGTTTTCTTAGCTTTTTACATTTCATATTTTATGCCGAAATTTTATTGCTAAAACGATCGATTAATACTGATGCACGATAAGTATTTGTACAACAATACGATTTTTAAAATAGTGACTATTTTAAATATCTTTAGTGGAAACATATCTAGTGATGAACCTGAATCATGATTGTGTAACACACGGTATTATAGAAACTATATAATTTTGCAATATTGACGCCTTGGCCTTGCTCTTAGAGTGGCCTCTTTTAAACAAAAATATATTTGTACGTGTGCGTGTGCGTACAGTGTTATTATGATATTATTATGTTAGTCGACGACGTTACAGGCCTTTACGTTGGCTTCATACCAAATTCGCTTAAACAGAAGAATAATAAAGGCCTACTGAAACGGGAAGTGATAAGGCACACCAAGCAACACGGCAAAGGTGAGGAACAGCCGTGTTCTTGTTATCAGCGATTCTGATAGTTAAGTGTCCAGGGTTCACTTGTATGCACATTAGCCAGATAGCAAACACAAGTGTAGTCAAATCAGTTACGTACCCGACCTCCAATCCGGTTACTCGAACATCTCCTCATCACTCAGGTTAGTATATTACTATTCGTATTTATTGATTAGCTATTCGTATATTTATTAGCTTAATGTATGTTATGTTAAATTATACCTGTATTATGTTCAAATCGTATACAAATAACAAGAAATAAAAAAAATATAAAAGCAGCCCGAGGAATTTTTTGTTTCTTAAATACCGTCGGGTTTTTACTCGGATAATATAAAACTTTAGACATTTCGCACTTTTAAAATCATCATCGAACTATCTAATTGGTTGAGTATTATAAGAAAACACTCGGAACTCACGTCGTTATTGACATGACCTATACTTATTGAACTTTATTGGGCTCAATACCGTCATTGTTTAATTCAATATGGTTTTACTTAGTTTTGGTATATTATTTAAGGACTCGATAAAATCCGATTATTCTTTGTCGTATTCGTATACAACTTTTATTCTGTCAAATGTCGGCTTATTGAGTTAGATTATTTTCGTGTTATTCTATATTAACTTCATACAATATTTACTCTGGTGATATTGTTCCTTAATTGAAAGTAATACTTTTGAAGTTGAAAAATTAGCTAAGCTTTAAAAAACTGCCTAGAGTAGGTACATAGACTAAAATAGTCTTGATTTTAAAATTATTTTTAGATTCAATGTAGGAACAGGGTTATCGCAAGGGGGAAAGAGAGAACGGCTCCATTTCGTCCTAGGCCCCAGACTTTAAAGGTGGCCACTTTAAAGTCCAGATTGATTAGAAACATACATTAGAGATTATTGATATTAATATATTATTTATGAATTATTTATTTTTTTATAAGATGAGATATTAATAAATTAAATACAATTTAATTTATATTCAAGAGCTATACGTTGAATTTTCAGTTATTTTAATTTCTAAATTTTTACAACAGTAATTTACTATGGTTATTGTCAAAGTGAGAAAAATTACATAATTTCATTCAAATAAACGTATAATTTCCACTATCTCAATTATGTATTTGTCTTTGAATACTGGATATCATATCCATTTCTGTATCAATAGAAAAACAATCTTTTAGCAAATTAAAATCGATAAAAAATTGTTTACTTTCGACCACAAATCGGACTATAGATTATGAAGAAGTTTCAAACAACTTTGCTGGAAGAAAATGTAGGAAAAGACGTTTTTGACATAAGTTATGTAATAATTTATGAATGTTTAATAAAGTAATAAAACAACAATTAATTAAAACAAAAAAATTGTAATGATTTTAGTTAATTTAAACTTTATTTGTAATTAGATAAACATTCAAGTTATTATTTTATATAGCTGTTTATAAATTATTTAGGAATAAATTAATCTGTAATAACTGGTAATACATTGTTGAGAAGTTATTAAAAATGTAATTCATTGTATTGATACATTTAAATTACCATGATTGGTTGAGGTTTATAAAACTAATTTTATCAACATTTTGCAAGCTTTGAGTGTATTTTTTATCTTATTCTTATATTATTGTGATAGTAAACGTTAAGGGATCCCTGAATTTATTTTCCACAGGACCAAAAAACATTAGAACGGCTCTGTACACAAATTTGATAAATTTGACAATGTTAAGTTTTAATATATGAATTTTTATTCATTATAGTAAGATTTATTATTATCTGTACAATAGGGTGGTCCCTATTTTTGGACATTCAAATTTTTGAAATTTTACCCTCCCATTTTGTTTAATACCATAAATGTAATAATTTAGTTTAATTTGGCTATCATGGTTCACCCCCTTCACGTCCCTCAAGAGGGTTGAAATTTGACCAGAATGGGTAGTTTTATTGTTTTTTGTAAATAACTAAAAAAGTATTGCGTTTAAAATAAAAATGTATTGAAGCTTAATTATAAATCATAATGTCACCTTTAAAAACTGTATCATTAAAATTTTTGATAAACCTATTATTTACTGACAAAAATGGCAAACCATAAATATTTTTTTTATTCATCCAAAATTAAATTTTTATACGTATGACGTATAATATAGTGTACAATGTATACAATTATTTGTATTCCATTGAATTTGTCATTAATCAAACTGTTCAATTTTGATTTTGGTTTAAACATTTGATAATATTTCTAGTATTTTAACTCATATTGGGTTTTAATTTAACACAGATGATTTCAAATTAAACAGTGTAACTAAAAAAATGCTTACATCTTATAAACATAATATTATTAGTTAAGACACTTAATTCGTCGTAATAAAATTATTTAGCTTCGCTTATTATTTATTATATAATAATAATAATAAATATTTCATTAATGGCCCATATTCTTCTTAACTTTATTAATATATTATACTATAATAACTTTCCCATGCTAAAAACTATTTAATATAATAACTACTTGGGAAATTAACGTGTGCACAAGATATAATATATATATATATATATATATATATATATATAGTGTGATCACGATAAGTGGAAACACTCAATAACTATGTATAGGCTTCATATATTTTAATTCTGATTTTTTGGCTAACTAATAAACATAAAAACATAATTATACACATTTTTATGTAATTAGACTATTTTTGTGACACTTAATTTCGCGCATGCACACAATAACTTTTTTTTTTAAATGGCATGATCTATTTTTGACTGAATTTGAATTTATGTTATTTACACGGGTATAATTGCTATAACTCGGCCATTTTTCAACTTAGAAAAGAAATTCAACTACCAAAATTCATTAAAAAATACAAAGAAAAATAATTTGTAGTCAAAAATAGGTCATGCTATTTAAAAAAAAAAGTTATTGTGCGCATGCGCGAAATTAACTGTCACAAACATAGTCTTATTACATAAAAATGTGTATAATTATGTTTATTAGTTAGCCAAAAAATCAGAATTAAAATATATGAAGCCTATACATAGTTATTGAGTGTTTCCACTTATCGTGATCACACTATATATATATAGGTATATTAAGTATTTAAAACTGAATAACAGTTGTAATCTCACAACTGATACGGTTACGTGTATCTAACTATGATAAATTAATTAGGAACATATTATACTGAATAATAATAAAAAAAAAAAAAAAAAAATTGTTTTATTGTATTAATATTTTTATGAGTGGTTATTTACAAATTTTTATATAATCTTTTCTTATCAATTTTTTCAACGTTACAAGATATTATAATCTATTTACGATTTTCCTTTATAATTTTTAACTAGTCGAATTTATAGATTTATTTTGAATATAAATTACTTGAATTATTGTGGTATCGTATCAAAAATATATACAACCGTAATAGTTATAAGCCGGTTATGCTTACTTAATTTATCATAGTATAAATTGAAGTTTTTATGTAAATAATCGAATCAATAACAATTTTATTTATGTAATATGGGTATAAGATATATAATGTAAATCTATAATAATATTATATAAATTAGTATTCATAGAAAATAAAATATTGTTTTTAATATACAATATACATCTTACAATATGTATACAAATTATTACAGTAAGCAAATTTGATATTTACCATAGGGTTAAAATAACATGGGTAACTTGTTGAAAAAACAATCCATTTGTTAGGTTAGGAAATAATTTTTAAAATAATGTTTTATTATATCTACTTATAATTACTATCATGTGACAGATTAAATGATTCATCATTATTTTAATTACATATTTATGGAACACATATAAAAATATACAAAGATATTATTTAGATAAGATGGTATTAAATGTTTGGTTTAAATAGTGATTTTTCTTTCAAAATGTCTGTTTTTAAATGTTGTTAAAGATGTGCACTTTTTTTGTAGATTAAAAACGGTAAACAAACTTTTCTCCAGTAAGGACATTTTTCATATTTTTATGTTTTTTACGTTAAAATCATAAATGCTAATGAATGTAAACAAATTCTTGTTTTTAGTTTTAATACCTCCTTGTAATTTTTAATTAAACTTATCTACGCTCACTATCGTTTGTCAAGTAAAACAATTATTGCGTTTTAATTCAAATTAATTTATTCCATATCACAACTTTGTTGAAGTAGTTAATTTTGAGTAAAAATAAAAACGAATGTTCTGAAGATTCAATATGCAGGAAGTAGCAAACGCACTGCTTACCTGCTTGGTTTATTACTGATTTAATAAACTAATTTTATTTAATAATATTTATGAAATATTCAACTATTGTTCCGTTAAATGGATTATTACAATTACATTCAATGTTCGTTGAATATCGATTACATATAATAAGATCATGTTTGAAAAAATTGAAATCCACATTTCCACAATTACATAAATTTCAGTTTTGTACAAACACGAGAAATCATGAATCGTAATACCTAACATAGTTTTTGTGAATTAATTATTCATTTTGGTTTTTAAAGGACATCATGTTTTTGGGACGCCACCATCATAAATTAGCTACCATGTCCAATAGCATCAGAATATGTAGATGTTTAAAAACAAATCCTTCTACTATTCGTCAATACGGTATCAGAAGATCCTACAGCCAACTTTCTGTAAGTAACCTTATTTCCCTTCTTCCGATAATCATAAAGTGTTGATTAAACCATTGATAATCGTGATGTTTTCAGCACATGCAGTTGGACCTGAAACGCGCGTTGGAGTCGACCGATTCACAGTCGGTAAACGGTTCTTCGTTTGCAGACAGAACGCAATTGAAATACGCTCGACGACTGGTGATAAAATTGGGTAGTGCTGTAATCACGAGAGCAGACGAACACGGTATTGCCCTAGGTCGATTAGCGTCGATTGTTGAACAGGTACATGTTGGTCACATAATTATATTTATTTGGAAAACGAAAAAAAAAAATTTCTATTGTGGTTAATTTTAATAGCATTTTATTCCCTTGCAATAGTATAATAATTGTCTCTATTTGTATTTATTGTTTTTCCAAACACTCGATTTCATTTCAAACGTTGACAATTGGCGTTTTATGACGTTAAATCGGATATCTGGACCATGTAAATATAATACAATGTGTAGAGCAACTATTACGGTGAAACATAGTTCAATGTTAATAGGTTTTGTCATTTTTATGGTAGTTATATTTTATAATGGTATCACGGTATTAATTTATTTCTTCTTGTCATTATACAGGAACTGAACAAAATCATTATTAAACATAAACATTGTATTTTAGTGAAATTCAAATTATTTAGTGTAAAATAAACATATATAAAAGAGCAGTTACGCTTGAAACATTATACTATAGTTACTATTTTGAAAGATTATACTTTATAGATACGTATTACAATCAATAATAAAATAATAAAAAATAAAATTAAAGTTTAAAATTAATAATTTTATATATATATATATATAAAATTATATATTTTATATATATATATATATATATATATATATATATATATATATAAATAAAAACTTAGCCTGGAGTATTATTATAATTGTAAACTGTGATTGATTTCGAATTAAAAATTCATCATTGGGTTTATACAAAGTTAATACAATTGTCATTGAATACGAAAAAATAAAAAAAGGAACAAGTTAAATAGATTTTCAATTGCGTTTTTATTTTTTCATATTCAGTCACAATTTTATTATCTTTGTATATACCCGATGATGAATTTATATTTGAAACCGTTCGTACTATACAATTATAGTAACATTTCATACTAAGCTACTATTTATTAAATTATGTTTTTCTACGTATAAACTATTTGTTTATTTATACATTATAAGAAATATAATACTTATTTTTCTAAAAATAGTTTTACATTCTAAAAACGAATTGTATCGTACAAAAATTGTTCTTCAGTTAACTGAATTAATTCTTAACCTAGAAAAATTGATAGTATCTTTTTCTTATTTTAAACAAATACTTGCATTTTCATAACAGTAAATTGTTTTAATAATATTATTGATACATTCAAGGTAGCTGAATGCCATTTGGAGGGTCGTGAATGTATTATGGTCACCAGCGGAGCTGTAGCATTCGGAAAACAAAAACTAACTCAGGAATTATTAATGTCGTTGAGTATGAGAGAGACTTTATCGCCTAACGATCATGCCAGAAAAGATGTTAGGACATTGTTGGAAGCCAGAGCAGCAGCGGCCGTTGGTCAATCCGGCCTCATGTCTTTGTACGATGCCATGTTCTCGCAATATGGAGTGAAGATTGCTCAAGTCTTGGTAACTAAACCCGATTTTTACAACGACGAGACAAGAAAAAATCTCGTCAGTACGTTGTCGGAACTCATAAGTATGAATATCGTACCAATTATCAACACAAACGACGCAGTAACACCACCGCCGCAGGACGATAAGCTCATCAAATCAAAAGGAAAAAAGGTCTGTTATTACTCGTAAATATTTTAACAATTTTATTATAAAATATTAATATTGGATCGTAAGAAGCAGAACATGGATCAGTAATCAAAAGTTATAAATTATGTTTCCCATTGATTATAATACGAGTGCATTGCACACATAGTTGATTTGAATGAAACACTTGGATCTTGGTGACTTTTAGTGAGTCTAAAATTGTAAATCAATAAAAATTACATCAATCAATTTATCTAAATGATAAATTTCAGTTTTTGATAAACATATAATATGTATTACATTTGGTTGTCATATACCAATACAATATTTTCAACAACTTAATGTAATTTATAAAACGTAAAAATTCGATATCAGGTAATCCGGTACCGTAGTTTTCAATCATGTTATAAAAAAAGCGATGTGTAAACATTTTTTTTCTTCTTTTTTTACGCTCTTCATACTACTTGGCGTGTTGACATGTTTGTTTGATTGATATGCTTTATACATTTTCGTGATATAACAAAATAAAAACAATGTATTTGTCAAGTTGAAAACTGGTATTTCACTGTACATTAAATTGGTCTATCCATTTTTAATATTTTATGTAGATAATATTACGATAACGTAACTCATATTATTATAATGTAGTGTAAAATTAAGTAAAAAATAATGACCGTAGGGACATGAAATTTTTACTAAATGATTTATACCACCTTTTGTTATATACGGTTTGATTTCGTACGGTATAATAATAAAATTTATATTGTTTGTACGATTTAAAGGCACTTAAAATGTATGATTTTTCCAAATTATATATACTTTTTTTTGATACAAGTTAAAGCACTGAGAGTTGAATTTATTTTATTAAGAAATTCGGTTTTATTATTATATAAACCATTTTCAGAAATATAAACTGATTCGCCTATTTGACCTATATTAACCTATTTTATTTAGAATCGTTTATTTATCTGTCTCTGTATTCCATCCGACCGAAAGTTTCGCTTTACCTTACTTTGTTTTGATTTTACCCACAGTCATTCAAAATGATTTATCTACAATGTTAAAAATATCGATACGCAGGTGATCAGCATTAAGGACAATGACAGTTTGGCTGCTATGCTAGCCGCCGAAGTCAGAGCAGACCTACTTGTGTTGATGTCGGACGTTGACGGCATTTACACGCTTCCACCGAAACAGGAAGGAGCCAAAATGATTTGGACTTATAACAGTGACATGGTAGACATCGTGCAGTTCGGCAAGAAGTCAACCGTTGGTACCGGAGGCATGGATTCCAAAGTGAGCAGCCGTTATAATTAAAATCGCATTAACAATACTAAAGGGCACACGATATGGGCTGATTATATAATAGCTTAATGTTTTTTACATTAAACTAATTAGTTCCAATAGTATTACTATCGATTATTATTAATGATCTTACATCGTTGTATTTTATGTAGGTTTGGAAAAATAATTTTACTCTCCTCTGTTCCTATCAACAGTTTGTTGATGAATAATGTGTCACATGAATACTATTTGTGGTTTTTAGGTTCAAGCTGCTACATGGGCACTAAACAAAGGCGTGTCCGTAGTCATCTGTAATGGTATGCAAGAAAAAGCAATCAAGTTCATAATGGCTGGAAGAAAAATCGGTACTTTCTTCACCAACGCACCATCTGCGAACACCGCTTCAGTAGAAACATTAGCTGATAACGGTATGTGGAAATTTTCTCAATCGATCGACCACTCTTGAGTATAGATTCATTATTTTGAACTCTATCAATGATAACAGTTGATAGTACGAGCTAAACAGTACCCCGTTTTAGTAAAATACCACGTACATTCATTCTGTTCACTAACTTAAATGTAAAAAGTATGAATAAATATAATAAGTTATAAACTATTATTAATAACATTAACATCCGTACAATGACTTAATAAATCCATGATTAACTGAGTGTATACAAACGTTTAGTAAAACATAATTTGGATATAATTTATCATAAAACATATCGATTCATTTGAGTGTGAAAAATCATTAACATTAACTCAAATATTATAAACAACAGCGTAAGTACCATATTATAAAAACGAGTATTTTAAACATTGGAATGTATAGTCAGAGTCAGAACTAGGAGTTTTTATGTCCGTCGAAGATGTTAAAATTACACCCTTTCATAGATCAAGTATCAAATACTCTTTCCTTCAATTTTTTTTTCTCTAATAATTACCATAATGTCATATTTATTGAGTTTTAAACAAATTATCAGTATCAAAGTTAAAAACATCACACTAGTAGTTATAATAGATTATTTACTACAAAAATGTTATCCACTAAAATTTTACGCCCGGGATGAATCCCCTTCCTATTCTCCTTAGTTCCACCTTTGTGTATAGGCACTTGGTACTTACATAATAAATAAAAAATAACAATAGTAATAATAATAATAATAGTAATATTATTATTTTTTTGAATTGCTAAAATTGCATAGCCATTAAAATTTTGGGATCATCATTTTAATTAGTTTTAATTTGGCCAGGTAGATTTAATGAATAATATAATATTTAAATGTATGAAATATATTATATTTACCAATTAATCAGTATTCCCCAGTTAATTTTAATAATATAATATTTATACTTGATTTAGCTAGTTGTTCATTATGTTACGAGCGATGATAACAAGTGAATATCCAGTCTTAACCCTTGTAATGATAATTAAACATAACATACCATATTATAGGGTACATTGTATGATGTTCGATTAGAATGAATTTTAAAGTAAAATATAATTTAGATTTATATATACTATAGATTAGTTCAAACATTATGTATAATTTATTTTATATGTAAAATGAGTAATAAAGCGTGTCGAAATCAAAATACGATTTAATGTCCGCAGCACGTCATGGGAGCCGAGTGTTGCAGAAGCTACCGGCCGAAGACCGAGCAAGCGCAATTAACACATTAGCCGACTTGTTGATCAGCAAACAAGCGGAAATTTTGGAAGCAAATGAAAAAGACGTAGCGAAAGCCATTAAAGAAGAAACAGCGGCTCCTTTGGTCAGTCGGTTATCTTTGACACCGTCCAAACTCAAAAGCTTGGCCACAGGTAAGACTCATTGTTAGCGGCAAACGCGATTTTCTATATATTTTAACATTGACTAATTTATCGACGGCCGTTCGAATTGCGTTTGTGTTTTGCAGGGCTCAGACAAATTGCCGAGACCAGTCTCACAAATGTTGGTAAAGTGCTAAGAAGAACGAAGATTGCTGAAGGTTTGGATTTAGCACAGGTCACAGTTCCCATCGGTGTTCTTCTAGTGATTTTCGAATCGCGGCCCGATTGCTTACCTCAGGTACACATACGTAACGATAGTATTGATAGTTCGATAACATACATTTAATAGGATTTCAATCAAAAATTGTTTCATCAAAATCAGATGAACAATTATTGTTATTGTTAATAAAAAGTTTTGAGATTTTTACGCTACTCTTACGCATGTTTCAACCTTATGCAAATCTTAGATTTTGGCAATCGATATCTTTAATGACATCTATATGGGTATCTGTAGGTAGCAGCATTGGCGTTAAGCTCAGCTAACGGACTTTTATTGAAAGGAGGCAAAGAAGCGTCGCACAGCAACAAAGTACTCATGGATGTAGTCAAAGAAGCATTAGCCACGGTCGGCGCCCAAGATGCTATATCTCTGGTAAGCTAATTTACAATCATGTTTTTATATAATATACGATTTCAGATCGGACACATTTATATACTAGTATACTTGTAAAACTGCGTGATAACTAGACTTGCATAAGACTCGAGCAATAAAACATAACATTTCTGGTTTTATTAAAATTCGATTTTTTTCTTTGTTTTTATATAAACGGTAGCATTTTTAAGTTTTATTTATTTGTTTATTTATTTTTTTTTTTGTAATTATGCTTCACGATAGGAAACGGATCGAATCGAAAACATAATGTTATATCTTTTTGCAAATTTTCAAACCAAACAATAGTTAATAAAAAAAAAGAACCGAATGGGCCTCGCTCTACTGTACAGTTGGGGGTGAAGTGCACCTTGTTTGTCGGATAGGTCATTATTACAATGGATTTGTTAAATTTGAATGCAATGATAGATATCATTGTATACAAATAACAATTCTGAACGGAGTTAATATATTTGTCTAGGATATAATACATTGTTATTTATAAATAATGTAAAAAGTACATAGTTTGTCAGTCTAGAGTATTATACATTATATTATATTTTACATGTAATTTTATGTCAATATTCGCTATTCAAACGCTTATAAAAAAATTTTTTTTTAAAGATTTTTGAAGAGTAGTTTATAGATAACCTAGTGTTAAAATTTTGAACCTTAAGTATGAACAGAAAAAATTTTATGAATTTTTATCTACAAAATAACTTGCAAATTATCGTGATTTTAACACATTTTATACAAATTTGAGCATTAAGGGCTTATAAAAAAAAATTGAGTTAACCGATCACCGATATTTTTTAGTTACGATAAGTTTAACTTATTCTAAACCTTGTATTAAATTTTTAAGAGTTTTCGGTCAACCAATTAAATTTTATAGATGTTTAAAAACAAAAATTTTACAAAAATCGAAAATTTAAATTATCTATAAACAAGTAAAAATATGTCAAAAAACTTTGAAAACTTAACCATGTATAGAAAACGTCAATATAAAGATTTGGTGAAAATTTCAAGTTGTTGCGGTTTTTCCTTTTTGAGTTAGAGCATTTTAAAAAAATGTAATCTGTAAAAACGTGATTTTGCGTAAAATTTCCCGTTTTTTCGTAATTTTTTTATCGTTTTTTTTGATTTTTTTAAAAAGTATTGAAAAGTTGGATTTTAGACTAGCCAAAGTACCATCTACATTCACTTTCCTTTCAGAAAAGTTGCTACATAAGTAAATCGAAGCATTTTTACTGCCAAAAAATGTGTCGTCAGACACAAAAATAAAAAAATAAAAAAAACGCACATCATTGTAAAACCAATAGATTCCATCTCTCCGTTCAGAATCTAATAAAAAAAAAAAACACACATCATTGTAAAACCAATAGATTCCATCACTCCATTCAGAATCTAATAACTAAAAATTGACTGTCAGAAAAATTTTAGTAAGAAAAAAAAAGTAAATCGATATTCTGTCATTATACGTTTCTTGATTTATTCAGAATAATTAAGAATTATACGTTTCTTGATTTATTCAGAATAATTAAGAGTGAATGTTTAAGTCTACAAATGATAAAAATAATGTAATATTCTAAAAAGAACTATGAGTATTGAACTAAATCTGTCTGAAGAATTCACATTGCAATTGTAGAGAAGTAAACTAGAAATAATATATAAATAATAAAATGATATATATAATAATATATATTTAAACCATTAAAAGTGATAAAATAACTAAACAGACGATGGTTGATAATCGTGTCATTAAAATTAAAATCAAAGAATATTTAGAAAGCAAAAAGCAAAAACCTAAAATATTTCAATTCGTTGAATAAATTCTAATATACCTATAGATATTAATAACACATTTAAGAAAATGTTTACTATGAGTAAAACACAATAAAATTTAATAGAGGAAAAAATAGTCTTATTATATTATTTATATGACATGTTTTTGTGCTAAACATTTTTTAAGTAATAATAAAACAAAAAAAATGTCAAAAGTTAATTTAAATAAATGCTATAGCTGATATAGCCTCATATAAAACGTATTTGAATGTGTGAACATAAATTACTATATTTTATAATTATCGGTAGATTTAATTATTAGAATAATTTTTCATATTACGTCAATCATTGAAGTAATACTTTTATGTCGATGTGATATATAATAATAGTTTGTCATTACTATTTAAAAACAATATTAAACAAATTTACGATGTACATTTATGCGTATAGATTTCGACCCGGGAACAAATCAGCGATCTGTTATCTATGGAAAATCAAATAGATCTTATCATCCCACGTGGATCTAGCGAGTTGGTTCGAAGCATTCAAGATCAAAGTGCTCACATACCTGTGCTCGGGCACGCCGAAGGAATTTGTCACGTATATGTCGATAAAGACGCCAACTTGAATAAAACTCTAACGATAGGTGTGTAATCCGAAGTAAACATATTAGATCAATAACGATGGTAATATGTTTTTAATTTGTTTGTTTAAGTCCGGGATTCCAAGTGCGATTATCCAGCCGCATGTAATGCTATGGAAACTCTACTTATCCACGAGGACTTGTTCCACCAACCATTCTTCAACGAAATCTGTGATATGTTGAAGAGGGAAAATGTAAATATTAATATATATATATATATATATATACATTATTTAAACACAATTATTGTAGAAGTATAATTAAACGTGCACAACGTGTATTTTATTTATATCTATAAATATCGTTTACGATATGTACACACTTACTGTTTCTGCGCCACGTCGAAACGATAATATAATCAGGAAATTTCCTAATATACTTTTTCCGATATAACTGTTTATGACAAATATTAACAGAGACACCACGTAAGTGGAGATGTTTTTAAATAGTTTTGATTTTAATTTCTCATTGTTTACAAATGCTGAAAAGGTTTACAAAACTTATTAGCAAACGATTCATAATGAATTAAAATAACTGCAATGCTAAGAACAACATTTTACACGAATTCGTTATAAGGTGATCGTTCCTTTTTTTTTAATTGATTGCTATTTAACTGGATCCGATAAAGGTTTCTGTTTTCAATCGAATATTATGAGACATTTGTAAGACCATTTTATTGGAGTTTCGAATTTACAGTAAATCTTTTTTTCTGATAGTATTTTACGTCAAAACATAAATGTGTAGTGTGACAATTACTATAAGTATTTCGGCTTTATTATTTAGATAATATGTTTTCAATATTGAATGTTGAACCTTGTCGTGATATATTTCGGGATAAAATAAAAGTAAAGAAGATATAAAAATTATGATGATACGTATGGATTTGACATTCAACTCTCGGACGTATAGATATTGATTTTCAAGAATTTGTATTCATCTGACGTTTTTTAGGTGCAACTATTTTCCGGTCCAAAACTGTCGCAACGCTTAACTTTCGGTCCACCCAAGGCTAAGTCACTGAAACACGAATACGGTGAGTTGGCTTGCGCCATTGAATTGGTCGCTGACCTGGATTCCGCTGTTAACCACATACATACATATGGAAGCGGTCATACAGAAGTTATCATCACTGAAAATCGTAAGACGTTGTTTTTTTCTTTATCAATATGCTTTAATACGAAAATGTATGGTAAATTATTTTTTTTATTTTGAAAATTAGCCGATGCCGCCTCAAAATTCCAAAGAGATGTTGACAGTGCCTGCGTGTTTCACAATGCGAGTTCAAGGTTCGCTGATGGGTTTAGATTTGGTTTAGGTAAGTTTTCAATTGATTATAGCCTACAATTTTTAAAATTATAATAAGTTAATGATACGAGTGTGTTTTGAAAAAATTAAAAATATTGCTACAGATTTAATTAAATTTAATGCAAATAAAATTGTAGTTATAACTTTTTATAATTATTTAATATAATATAATTAATGTTAATTAGTTTTTACTTGAACCATATGAGTATAGACCGGTTATAATATTTATATTACGCTTTATATATCTTTTTTATCTATTTAATTTTTATTTAAGGCGCTGAAGTTGGCATTAGCACAGCCAGGATACATGCTCGTGGTCCCGTTGGTGTTGAAGGACTTCTGACCACCAAATGGATATTGAAAGGGGACGGACACGCGGCGTCCCAGTTCGCCGAAGGTGGTGACAGGAGTTATTTGCATGAGCATTTGCCCATCGATAAATAACCACTATCAAGATTATCGATGACCAATCTGCCAATGAAGTTTCGTCAACTGTTTTGTACTCTAATCAATCGTATTTTTCGACACTAAAACTTAACGATTAAAAATTACTATTTCAGGATTTACCTACATTGATATGTTCGTAGTATTAAAATGTTAAAATTTAGTTATTTCAAACAGAGATACCAGTTATTTTTTTTCGTTTCTAAAATTATGTATAGTATACATTGTATATAATACGTATTAGTGTACAACTTTGATTTTTGAAGCATTTTAATATGTTGACTATTTTGTTATGAACTAATATCTGAATTGTTTTATTATTAAATTATTATGATTTTTAAGAAAAAATTATCGTGCAATATTTATTTTTTCCGGAAACCAATGTTATGATATTTTTATACTATATAACCGCGAAATGTATTATATTCCATTTTGTAGGTTTTTGAATGGAGTAGTATTTAATGTAAACCAAATAACTTACAGACTATATTGTTAAGGTAAGAATTTTATGCGTCATTAAAATATATATTTATATTTTTTGTACGAATAACAGCAAACATTTCCATTTGTGACTAAATGCAATTTACAATTAATGTTTAGGAATTATTAAAAACAACATTTTTTGTACAGCCTTTATGAATCAAAATGGGAGAGAAGTATAACATATTTTTTAATAGTTCTATGAAAAGTATACTTTTGAGAAGTTGTAAATATATATTTTACTGATATTATAATATTAGAATATTTTATAAAACATAATATAATAAACGGCTTTGAACAAATATTCGATTAGTGCCAAAGCAAACACAAGTATAAAATGCTTTCAAATGGTTAAATAGTATTATTATTCGCATTTTCTGGGTAGAAAGAAAATCATTAAGATAGCCATGGAAATGTGGTTTTAGTATCCATTATCTGTAATTTAAGCAACACGTTATTTTGATATCTTTGAACGTAATATTACTGGAAATATATTAAATCGTTAAAATGAATTTAACTATCAGAGTTTTTATATTGTCTATTTATACAAATACAATATACCATTATATTACCCACCCCGTTGATGGGCAATAAGATTATCCAGCAGTTCGGTTTTAAGACATAACATGTTAATAAAATAAAATAAATGACAGATTTTCCAGATTATCGAATATTAACTCAAAAGAAAAATAATAATCCGGAATTTCCAATTGGAAATAAAGTCGAGTGTAATATATTACCAGTCGATGTTTTCAATTTTTTAAACGTTTTCTAACCGATTTCGTATGAATTAATGCGTTAACGATCTTTTGTTTTAAAAACAAATTTATGTATATGTATATATTTAATAAAATCATTGATACTTTTTTTTTCCGGTTCAACTGATTTCACGTATAACGTCAAGATGTTCGAATAGGGAGCCGATAACAAATTTAAAGCGGTCGGAGGGGAGAAAAAAAATGAAACCGGCGTTATTAATAATAATTGTAAACGGGAAACTTGTTAAAAACTGCCGTGCATTATGTTCGGTTGCGACATCACGTTCGCATAAAACGCTGTTGGTCGGAATAAGAGAATAGTCTTCTCTTCTTTCACACGTCACCGGTGTCGCGTGGACGGACGGGAAGAGTTGTTTGCGTTTAATGGTTAATGCGTAAATTTCAACGCGCACCGAACATTAATTTATTACGTTGCCACCTCATTGCTCGCAGCCGTGTTCAACACTCGAATAACGTGAAAAAAAAAAAAAAAAACGTTATTATGAATGACTTTTGCGGCCGGGCGGGTGGGTCGGTGGCTACAGGTAGCTGCTCCGACGGCGGTGATGGCGGCTCGGCAAATGGACTTTTATCGAATGCACGCGCAGAAGGAATCACTTGCGCGCGGTTGGGGAGGGGGGAAGGAAACAAACAAAGCGCTCGTGGATTATGTAGCTCCGGAGCCGAACCGCGGTCCATGGTAAAAATTGTATTCACGCAGCCCGTGTCTCGTGACGTGCGCCGCGGGAACGTTTCGCGATTCGCCGGTCGAGATGATGACGTACGGTCTCGACCCCGGTCTTGGGTCCGTGATATGATAACCATGAAGGATATTCGCTCGGCCAATATGGGTGTAGATGAGTGGATACAGAATTCGGACGTTGATCTAGTCACAGACAATTCACCTCCGAGCTGCAACAACAATGGTTACCATAATTTCTGCTAATCCTCGGGTTACCATTGGTTACTTAATCATATATATTTACTTGTTTATATTCATTTTTAATTAGATTTTATTTTTGTTTCGTTTATTTTTTTTTAATTTGTTTATCCTGATGTTTATACACTGTGTTGCCTTAGCCTTAGCCTTAATTAATCATATGATATATATATATATATATATATATATATATATCATAACGGATAATGTTCACTCAAAGTGCACAAATCGTGAACTGCTGCTGTTTGGTGGTTTTAGTGGGAGGGGATCGGTAACATTCGCTTGTCAACAGTTCTCTGATTTAGAAACGAATTCAACGCGTAACACATCAATCGTTTGCACTAACAAGTACAGGTGATCAGTTTTAACGGCAATGTCATGTATAAATAAGAAGTATTGCTTTATATATATATATATATATATATATATATATATATATATATATGTATATTACCTTTTCATTATATCGAGGCCGAGTTATTGAGAGTGTGGTTGTTTGAATTGTAAACGGGATTAGACGACACAAATTAAAATCAGTGACAGAACATTGATAGTGTTCGAACAATGACACTGCGACAGTGTATTTCAAAGAATGTTTCGGACAGGCAACAATGCACCGCTTGCTTTTAATTACACCACACCGTGTTTGGATCCTGAAATACTAAAAAGCCTAATAAAACGGAACCGTTAGAATGTATCTGTTAATGCGCAAATGGTTGGTTGAGACGGCGGGGCTATTAAAGGCTCATTGCGATTTTAATCCTACCGCTGACAGAGACCATTTCGAAAACCTCGAGCAAATAGGTAAGACTGAAAAATGTAACAAAAATAGGTTAACGTTACACGTCCAGCAATAATTATCTCTCAAGGTTTTGGTGAATATTTTTATTCTTGTGGTTACGTTTCAACTCATTTGACTTTCCTTAGATATTATACGGAATTGTGGACGAAATACATTTACACGATCAAATACGCGTATTGTGCGCAAAATAGGTTAAGAATGATTCTATTAAATATTAAATATTGTTCATATATAATTTAGTTATACTACCTTTGATCAAACACGGGCATTTAATTTGAGAGTTCTAAATAATATTAACTTAAAGTAGGCATAAAATTGAATAATGTTATAATCAAAATTGTATTAATTACATAAGTTAATAATATAATTAATATTAGGCGACTAAAATCCGATCTAGAAATAAAATAAAACGTTGTCAGTTTTCAATTAGTAAAGGTAATATAAGTAGTGTTTGAAAATTTCATGAAATTTTCAAAAATGAAATATTTCGTGAAATATTTCATAAAAAATTTCAAAATGTGTGAAATATTTCAATTATCATTATTTTTATAGTTTTATCTTGTAAAATATTAAATAATTAATCTAAATAAATTAAATACCTCATTAATCATTGACACACAATTTTTTCTCAGTTTCAATGTATAATATTGTATTTTTTTTTGCTGTACCTATTATTTGATGTAAAAATGTAAAATAAATAAGGAATAGGTAGTAAACATAATAAAAATATTAAACATAATAAATATTAAAAAGAAACCAATACTTAAGTATATATTATAAAGATCATAGTTTTCTTACTAATAATCAACATGTAATTATATAATTAAATATAACAAAAAACATAATAATAATATTAAACATATTAATTAAAAAATATTAAAAAGAAACATTAAAGCCTTGATTTGTATTAAACAACTTTATAAAGATCATAGTTTTCTTACTAATAATCAACATGTAATTATATAATTAAATATAATAAAAAACATAATAATTAATTGTTTCTTCTAAATTCCGAAAAACTTTATGAATTTGGGCACGGTGTTTACCCATTTTTATTTTTTAACGTATCAAACTATCAACGTACAACTTAAATAGTAAAATCACTTAAATGTGTGTGAATATGCATAGTAATGAGAAAATGATAATACTGTAATCTAGTTATCTCCTTAATTGGCGGGAAGATAAAATTGATAATGCAGTAGGGCTAAGCGATGAAATAATTAATAAAAATCCAATATTTCACAAAACATTGAAATATTTTTCATACTTCAAACACTAAATATAAGTACCAATTTTTTTTTTTTTTTTTTTTCAATATCTTGAAAGTGAAATTAAAGAGAGCTAGAAAAACTTTTCATTTGTTTCTTGCGTATCAAATGCTTGGTTTCAAAACGAATTTTATAAAAATAAACTATAATTCCATAATATACAATTTAAAAACAGTTTCCTAACTTCTTTATGCTATTTTAATCTGTAAATAACTTATTTATATTCAGATACTAATTTTTTTTATATAGGCTTGTATGAATCTACATTTAATAATCATATTTTGACATATTTTTTATACTGGACACCATACAAGTATGTTTACATTAGAAACTCGATAAATCGTCACTGTCGGAAATATAAATTTTGTAATAAACGAATACATGTTTTACAACACATATATTTTCAGAAAAAAAATAATGCAAATAAATACATATTACATGCCATATTAAACACTACTAAACTAAAATTAAACAAACATTTTGAACAAAATAATCTATATCGTTTACTGTCATTTATTTGACATCCGAGCTTTTTTAGTTGCAAAATTTCGTATATGACGTAGAGTCAGTCACCGATTAAATTTAATTAAAAATTATTCAATTTGTTCGTTTACGTCGTATGTTTATGTTGGATATTGAAAAAAATGTTATACGCTTGACAGTTGCTGCAACGAGTTAATCGCCATCGCCTCATTAACAATGGCGATAATGGATAACAGACAGTGACGGTTAATCGAGTAAATATTGTAATTTTATATGGTAACATCAACAATCGTAAATATGTTACCGGTACAAAGGTGCTCCAAACTTTTGTTTGAAAACCTAAAATATGAAATTTTCGATTTGTCGAATATTCTTTAACTGTAAGTGCTTTAAAAATATTTGAAAATAATAATACCTCTGCACAGTGTTGTCAATAAGTAAAATAAACGATATAGTGGGTAACTGTATTACTATGTGTACATATTAATATTATGTACGGCGATGGAAAACTTTTTTTCAAAATACAATTTCTGCTATCGATTAAATTATAAATAATGATTTAATATTATTATCATTAATATTATAATGATAATAATATTTTATTTTTGTTTTCACAATTTACTTATGTATATTTATATTATTAAATAGCCAGTAAATATATTGTTTAGAAAGATAATTCCTATGCGAAAATAACAGCTGAATTATGATATAAAACCCCTTCCCCCTCAACTTAATAAGATTAAATCATGTTTAATATATATATATATATTTATAAACACAAAATTACTAATTTCATCAAAATAAATGGTTGAAAATATTTAATACACTTGTTGAGTTTTTCTTGTGTTTAGGAAAACGATTGAGAAAATTGATATTTGATTTCTTAATTACAAAACACATGCTATAGTCAATCTAATGGTTCATTGTTTCTTTTCGAAAATTCAATTATAAAAAAAAATTAAAATATATTTATATAAAGGCATCATTAAAAAAACCAATACATTTCTAAATTCAATCAGAATTTATTGTATATAAAATACGAATGATGTGAAAATTTTGCTCGCACGTAGTTATTGTAGCCCAAGGTACCACAAGTCTTGTGATTTACCAGATTTATTATAGTTTGTGAAATTTATAAGAAGTCTAAGTTTAGGGACTTAAAAATTTAAGGTTGCATTTATTTATCGTTGATATACATAAAATAAAGTTGTATTTATAAAATTAACTTTAAAACCAGCGTATCATTATTATCATTGTTAATCATATTGTATTTTCAATCAAATTACTATGATTTCTTTATTTTTTATTCCTCTATATATTTATATAGGTACTCGTATCATTTATAATCAATTTCAACTTTTTGGATTGAGAATTATTAAAAATGACGCAAACTCATTTGTACATCAAGAGCTTATTTTCAAATGTATACGTACATGCGAGTAGTATAATACATAACATGTGTGCTAAATGTATGTGTGTACTCGATTCGTATATTTGTATTTTAGGAATTTTTGGTACGTATGCATGTTATGTATAAATAATAAGTTACGCAAATCTATCATATATTATTCAGTGAAATATTAATATGTATGATCATCGAGCAATTCGTTATAGATTTGAGGTTCCATGAAGTACATTGCAAAGGTGTACACAATAACGCTCAGTCATGGCGAAATGTGAAAAAATAAAAAGTTGGGTAAACCAATACGTATATCATATTTATTCCACCAGATTTGAAAAATGTAAATTTTTACGAAATGGATAAATACGTGCAGTTCGGGTGTAAAAAACATTTCTCGTCCGAAATAATGAAATGAAACTCAGCATGCTCGTATAAGTATGTGAAACCGCAATAATAAGCCATATCACACAATGCACATGTATGTATTTATATTATTATTGTTAAAACTGCTATTACCCAACGAATCGTGTTATCGTTTGCCGGCTTCAATACTGTAAATGGTTTAACGTTTTCGTAACGACGTCTTACATTTTTTTTCTTTTTTTACTCAAACGTCGATTAAATATAGGCCAATAGCACACATTCCATTTGGTGCCGTCGGTGTCCATCGAATACCAGTAGTGGATAATTTATTGAAAAGCTATGGAAAAATATAAAGAGCACGAACCAATTTAATGTACGCAACCGATACCAGCGAGTAAGTATTGCCTTCGAACGCCTTTCGACGAAGTCGAATCGAATGTTTTACGCTTTGGTCGTTTGTAGTCAATCAAGAAATCTATCGATTATACAACAGAATTGTTTCGTCTTAAAAGTTAACACATCACTGTTGTCACACTCAATTATATTAATTTTCAATTTATATTACTATTTTTTATTTTTTTTCATCATTTACATAATATAGTTTTTGATTTAAGTTAATTAAGTATGTTTGATTTTCTCTGAACCAACACCGAAGTTATTAAATATGTCATCCGAATAATGGTCACGTTTGTTATTACTTGCTATCCAACGTTTAGTGTTTTATAAATTTCAAGTTGACAACGAGCCTTGAATATTTCAAATGTAAGATATTAAGAATCTATGAACTTACACTTCTTAAAAATGTTATATTGCGAGACATGGAAGAGAACTCGCCAAGTCACAGGTGAGTGTGATGATCATCTAACTTAAATGTTGGTCTAATGACATTATTGTCAAATTTATTAAATTGTACCTAAAGTAGACAGTTCTAACAAATCATATTTCGAAACACTATTCAGCATCATCCTCTTTAAATAGAACGCTTATGTTGAGCAGTACAAATATTCGATGAATTTAACTGCTAATTAGAATGCATTGTACCTATCGTTATTTGATATTTAAGGGGTTATTAATATTTAGACATCTGTTGTATTATAACGAGTAATATGAATTTGACGTTAATTAAAAAATAGTATTGTAAAAAAAAAAAAAAATACTCAGGAAACTCAAAAATGTAAACGATTGTAAAAATCAAGCTTAGAAGCTCAATATGAATTTTCTGGAACAAGGTAAGAAATATTTAAAAAATAATTGTGTGTCAAATATTTGTGATCTTCCTGTAAAAAATGAGTTGAGATGCAGTAAAGTCATGAAGCCCACCGAAATTTCGCATTACCTAAAATCATATTTGTATTACTTTTGAACGATGCACGTTCATATATCGTTAGTTGATAATTGCATTGTTAGTCATTACAATATAATGCTAAGGCGTCATACATAAGTCAAACAACAAATTAAAATGAAACTGATTTTATGTTGTCAATGGCGTACGGAAAAATGTTAATTATAGAAACCGAATATTATAATAAACGACGATCCTCTATCGACGGCGCTGAGTACCTGTAATGAATGAAGACATGAGCCATCGCAAGATTACTGAAACACGTGCGAAAATTAACGTTTTTAAATTGGGTTTTCATTAAAAACTAAAAGGCGTAAGTTTTATTTCAATACTGTCCCAATTAATCGTACCATCTTACAAGAACTTAATGTTTTGATTTCCGCCCGTCCAAAAACCATACCCGTTATTCGTCTTAAAATCATTGTTTATATTTGTCTTTATTTTTTGTTTAAATTGCTTATTGTTTTACTATTATAATAATTTTCTAAAAATTCCAGTTAACATAAGGTATTATATTTGCACACCGATCGCTTTGCACAGATTGCCCGCGGTGTTTTTTCGTAAATATAGCGAGTTTTGTGTGATGAAGAAAACGCCTCGAGGAATAAATAGAACATAGTATGCGAATGGATCCACCAACTGCCTGGAAACACGTCCGTAGTCGTCGACAAGAGGTTCTGCGATAAATTGTGTATCGGAAGTATCTATCTGTAATAATATAGACGTTGTGTCGTTGTCTTGTGGATTGTTGTATTAAAGAATACGTATCACTATGAAAACAACGTAATAATATAACGATAATAATAATAACAACAACAACAACAACAACAATAATAATAATAATAATAATAATAATAATAAGTTAACTGCCTCGATAACATTGTCAAAATACTTATGTTATAAATTAAATAAAAACGACGATGGTTCGCTGTATGATAATGTTTATTTTTATTTTTTTATGTTCCGTAGCAGGCAAATTCGATTTAGGAATATTGCTCAAGGTATTACACGTTTCCTATTACTTCGTTTTTTTTCGACAGTGCATTATTATCAAATTATGTTTGAAATTTTAATAGACGTACTGTTTTCGTGTGTATCACTAGAAATTAATAATATTAAAAGCGAGTTGAACTAAAAATAAAAATAAAAAGGAAAAAATAATGCACTCTTCACTTGCTCGTCCATACCACGAATCCGCACTCAGGTTTATTATTGCTCGCGTTTTATAATAATTTATTCAAATATTTTCACGCCAGACCACGATGCTGACAATGTCAACATTCTCTTATGCGTTTGCCAATATTGATAAATAACATTTCGAATGCGAACTTAACAAAACAGTATTGAAATCGACCGCGGTCGGCGTATTATACCTGGATACGTGCTCTACATGACCCGTAGAGTTGCAAAAAGCGCGTTATGCATTTCGTTCACGATGAATATTATCGCATCGTAAATTAATTCATATTGAAATCAGACTAAAAGCGTTGTAGAACAAACGATTTCCCATCAATATATTGTACGACGGTAAAAATGAAAATGAAAAATATTAATTTTTTTGAATAATTCGGAAAACATGCAGGTCGACCTTATACGTACAACACGTCAAGTTTTTATCATAAATCTAAAGAAACAGCGTGGTGGAATATCGTCCCAATCGAAAATGTATTTATTTATTTCTCATGCATGATCGATCACGTCACCGAAAATCATATCGGAAAACGTTATCGTATCGGGCGATCCGTCGGGACGGGTGTGTAATAGTCTTTTCATCTTGCGTGACGCGTATATAATCATATGGCACCTAACTTTTGGAAAATATTTTCGGACAAACTTCTTACCACCCCAGTGGCCTCCAATTGATTTTCACTCTCCGGTTTACCGTTCAATCCATACATAAAAATATATACAATAAATACATAAATAAATGAAAAACCAAATAAACACATGCAAACGTATAGTACCAATTGCAATCAATTTAACACATTATTTGCTGATTTAATACACAGAGCTCACTCTTTTTCGACGTGGCGGATAACAATTAACTGTATAGAAACTTCAGAAACGTATAGGTATTAATCATCATTCTACTTGTGTATTGTGATTAAATTTTGTATACGTTACATTTAGTCGTTGTAAACGTTTTACATATTTACTCGTATACACATGAAAATAACCGGGTGGTGTATGTTACCTTTGCGCGGCCCATCAGAAATTACGTCGTCAGTGGTTCAGGAGGCCGTATTTTGTACACGCATTACGTTGTTTTGCGTTCACGGACCTGTAACCGTTTACCGGATCTTGTAGCTATTCGTATGATACTAATAATGTACGTAATACTATACGGCTGACGTTCCATTAACTTTCCGATTTTGTACATTCGGCGAAACGGAACACTGTACCATTCGTGCTTTCGTGTACCGGTGTGTACTTAGAAAGTTATTTACGTATATATCGTACATCGATTAGTAGAAGTATTTTTTTTTATTTTTATTTGGTTTTGTTTATTTTTCAGTAGCGTATCTATAGCAGATGTTCCGTTTTAATATCAAAGCATTTCGTTGTATAGGCGAAACATACTAACTGTTTGTTTATAATGTAAACCTGTTTCCTTATAGTTTCCTTATATTTTTCATAAACGTTGTCGTTTATCGAATAAATAAATAAATTGTTTTTTTTTTTTTTTTTTTATATTGAATAAAGTGCAATATTCCATAGAGAATTCCATATTCTGAAGAGGTTTTTACAGTTCTTTTATGTAGTTAATCAATGCATATAGAATTTTAATGCCACTTTGTTTTCTGGAATACTTTAATTTTTCACGGCAATGTCTTTCTAATAATTTGTAATAGCATCATTAATTTAATTTAATTTTAATAATAGCTCTTGAACTTTCTAATTATAATTATAAATACAGTTTTATTATAATGTTAGAATTATGAGGAAGAGATTCATATACAAGCGGCTAAATGTAGTTTTATAGTTGGTTGCATGAAAAGATCTTGAGCGTTTATTGTTGAGTGGTAAATATAAACATTATGATATGAAAATACCAATTACATGTTCAAGTATGGATATATATACATATACATACATATATATATATAATATGTGTTTTTTATATTCAAAGGCATGAAGAAAGGTTTTTAAAATTTACTGGAGAGAAAAATATAAATTAAATTTTACATGCGTTCTTACAAAAATAATAAAATTTGCTTTTTAAACATACATTTTATTTGATTATTGTATGCTTTACATATTGCATTATTTTAGACTCTAAGTGAAGCGAGGAACGTATCGGTTATACCTTGTATAACTTTTTAATTTTCTTATATTTTTTTTTCTGAATTTTTTTTTTTTTAGACTCTCTAAGTGAAACAATGAATATATTAGTTTTATGATGATGTATTTTTTTTTTTGCGTCGTCTCTGTAGAATATTTAACCACAAAGTGATCTGGTCATCACCAAATAAAAAGTAATGTATAGAAATAGGGCTTAATGAATAATTTTTGAATTTTCTTATAGTTTTCCGAATAATTAAGAAAAAACAGAAACAACATTTTAATCATTTTTAATCAGTAAACGATTAAACGATATTAGTTAATTTATCCTTATTTTAAACATTTTAATCGTAGTAACTTCAAACATTAATAAGTTATTAATTGTTTTATAATCTTACAAATATTTAATAATTTTCGAAATGTTTTAACTGCTTTAGTTTAATCTGTACTGAAACTTGTTTTATAAGCTTTTATTCCACAAAAAAAAAATCGAATATTTGGAGCCATAATACTTTTATAGACTTTTGTATATTTTGATAAAACTTGTCCAAAATCATGAAAAATCAGTATTATTATAGTTCCAAATTATAAATTTAACTTTTAATTTTAACATTAAAAGTTTAAAAATCGAATAGAAAATTGTTCACAAGTTATTTTTTGTAGTAAAATTGAAAAAAATTATCGAAAAGAGGTGAAACATTTAATAAACATTAGAATATTATATGCTGTCAAAATAAGACAACTTAACGAAATTTATAAAATTATCCAATTATTAAGTACCTATAAGAATT
This sequence comes from Sipha maydis, assembly GCA_034509805.1. Lineage (NCBI taxonomy): Eukaryota > Metazoa > Arthropoda > Insecta > Hemiptera > Aphididae > Sipha > Sipha maydis. The sequence goes on along the minus strand of JASXSY010001970.1, from coordinate 49,272 downwards.
TTGATCAAATAAATTATATAAGCTGTTTTGTTATCTAAAAAAATTAACTATAGGGACTTTAAACATTAACTGGATATTTTTATTTTTTATTTTCTAAAACTAACTGGACCATACTACATTGAATTTAACAGTTTTCGCCGATCGCTAAAATTAAACTTGATATTTACAAACAAATTTTAATCATATTATTATTTTAATTTAACTATTTTGAACTATATTTAATAAAATCAAAATTTTGTGGATTATACTGATAGTAATAGTAGTAGTACACAAATAATAATTGTATTATAGGAATTAGGCAGTAGTCTTCTATTACAAAAATTAAAGTAGAAATTGGTTTGGTTAGTCGACGGTTCAGTCTGAATTAAATCAACGTATTATTAAATACTGTATTTAGTCCTGTATTAGTAAACATTTTTCTTTTTTTTTAAATATTTGTCATATTTGTTATATATATATATATATATATATATAATGTACGTCATTATTGTAATTTTAAAACTATAACATATCTTTAGTTTCAAATTTCAAATTAATAAATTAAATTTATATTGTCTCTATAACATTACTAATATGAATGATTTCAAGCTAAACTAATTCTCATTTAACTGATTATGGTGGTAGATAGTATTTTGTTATAAATCATTGTCAGTAGCGGGTATCAGATGTAGCAATTTGGTTGTAATTATTTACCTACACGCTATATTACGTCTAAATTTATCCCTCCGTATGAGATTAAATGTTATAGAATCCCTTAGTTATTTAACAATTTTATGAAATTTAATTAATTAATTGCTTTCTTTATTAATATAGCAAATTACAATATTTTCAATTTTCAAACAGATTATATTTCTCGTAAATAGTACCTAAATATTTTATTGTTAATGTACTAAGACTGTTTTTATTAAAAAGTAGATTATATAGTTTTACTATATTATTAACATCATATGAAATTTAATTCATATCAAAAATAACAAACTATTAAAAAACACGTTCGATAACAATATTTTTGTAAAGAGGAATTTTGAAAAAAATTCTAAAATATTAAATCAAACTACATATTAATAAAAATAAAAAGCTACATTAAACGAATAAAAATTATTAATTTTGTATATATTTCTAATTTAATACAAAATAATATTTAATCAAACATCATATATACATTTAATCAAATATACATTTTAGTAAAGATGCATCAATTATATATACATATAAAAAAATAATTATTTAAATCTAACTTAAAATTAGTTTTAAACAGTTTTCCAGGCATAGCTAAAAAATACTAGCATTATATGTTATATGCTTAATGAACAAGGACATATGTTAAAGCCCAAGCTCCACGAACAGTTTTACTAATAGTTTATATAATTTCTAGACATCCTAAAACCAATGATATTTTTTTTATTTATCATAAAGTTATAAATATCATGTTATTAACTTACAAAAAAACTCCAATATTTTTATCAATACCTCTTTGGAATTTGACAGAACAATAAAATACAACAATCAGTAACTATACAAGCACTTATGACTAAGTATACTTCTAACAGAAATATGAAAACGTTGACATTTATCTAAACATGACAGTAAAATTGAAACCATCATAATAAATAACACATTTTAGTAATTATTTTAGTAGATTAAACAGACAATATTCCTAAGTAGTTCCATATTTTGATTCAGAGAAGTACTTAGTATAATTCCTATAACTAAATTTAATCAAATTTACAAGAAAATATTTCTTCATGCATTAATTCGTTTAAATTAATATCTGAAATGTCTAAAATATATAAATATAAATGAATCCTACTCCTATAAAATTTGATAATATTGTACCCATTAGATATTTTTATAATTCAAAAAATAAAGATTAAGCAGATTTCTATTGGAAAGCATATTGTGATTCATTAATTAATTATAACTATGTGTGTAACTGAACGTATAGCATTATTTAGTTTTAAATTAATTGTTTTCTTTGTGTATTTATTTTATATTGGTTGAAAAATATTACTTTCAACAGAAAATGAGTTGTACAAAAAATACCAAAAATAAAGAATTTTATCACAGTATTTTCTAATTTGTTTCTCAAAATTGTAATCTTTTATACCTTATATCACATTATATTACGTATTTTTATGTTTTATACGTCATATTTTTTACATTTAAACGTTGGCATTTTATTAACCCGGTTATGTTTATAAAACCGTTCTTTTAAAATATATCCTTCGCAATGCATCGTCAAAATGAAAATTTAATGTGCAATTAAAAAAAATGATCCTCGAGAGAGTGTACCTAAACATCTCTTTTATATTCGACCATATATTATATCTAAAGAAATAATATACGGATATCTACCTATGAAAAGCAACGATTTAAAATGGTCACATTTATTGATGAAACGAAAGTATTACTGACTTCGGATAAGGGTTCCTGTAAATCCGCTATACAAATTAAATTAGACAAATATTCCGTGCGGGCCCGAGGGTCAATTTAGTATGCAGAAACAACGACATATGTTACCCCAGCTTCAACCATTTTTAATTTTGAAATTTTTTTTTCGCCAGTAATTAGTGCTCAATTTCTGCCAATTCCTGTCCATATTTTTATAATTTCTGCTATTCCAATTTTTCTGGAAAGTCAAATTTTTTACAGGTGGGTATGTTCTTATGAATGACTTATATCTGTTCACAATTGCTCTAGAGATCACAACTTTTTATACTATTGTTAAATATTGGTATATCGATTCATCTGTAATGTTTTAATATTAATACAGTTAAGTGTATCTTATTATCATATATTTTGTGAAAACTTCCATTCTATTATATATTTGATGTGGTAATTTATTATTCAGTTTATAATATACAGTTTTAAACCAACTTTTATTAAGATCAAAATTGAGTTGATAATTTGTCCATATTTTTCGCCTTACTAAATATAATATTTAAAGTATCTCTGATGTAGTAGAATTTTTATTGTTGTTTTATTTGATAACATTAAACTAAACAACATTATTTGGCTATGTTTAACTTATATTCGGTCTTTTTATGTTAGCCGCATACTGCATTAGTTTAAACTATTTTAACTATTTTATAACACACTATGGTAATAATTAATAATTGTCCATAATAATATCATTGTGTATCTATTTTAAATTATTTTGTCCAAAGAAAATCATGAAGATTATGTATATTATATCATATATTATTAGTTATCTGATACTCTGATCAGCGTGGTTGAACTAATGAACTTATCCCTTATCGTTGATTTCTAATTTTTTTTTTTTTTTTAGTTTATATTTTAAAAATTGTAGTTATTGAATTGAGTGGAAGAAAACCTGCTGTGGTATCAATAGTGGTAATAGATGTTATTTTATAATTTAAAGAAACAATAATTGTATGTATTATATTATTTTATTTAATATATTTATTGTATAAATTGGCAAAAAAGATGAAAAATTAAGTAAATTATTGAGAATAAAATACATTGAAAAATAAGTTGTCTTGTAAATAATTAATCTGTGTTAAGTATCACACGCCCACTCATATCAAAGAAGTAAAACTCGCCTGCATTTTTCGTTCATTTAAAATAGCCAAATATTATAATTTTATGATTTCTGTACATACCTACATTGGTATAGCCTGTATTAATTACTTACTCTGCTTAATTATTATTTCGCTTTTCTATAATTTATACTATACTATTCCTCTACGTATGTATTGTTAAAAATTTATAAATAAATTACTATCGGTAATACATAAGTATACGTATACGACAGCTGAAATTAATTTTTTCTAATAATGGTGTCGAATCTTCTTTTAATACGCAAAACAAACAATTTATTTAAGAAAATTAATAGAAACGATTTTAAATTTGTGTAGCAGTATAAACTAACAACTGTTGTTATTAGCATTATAAGAATAAAACCCAATACATTTAAAATAATATTTTGATGGACCATATTAAAATATTCTAGTTTATAAATTACATATTATATCATTAAGTACAGACTAGTAAATTACATTCTTTTGTTTATTAGAAAATTATTAAGTATTAATAAAAGTGTTTTTTATCAACATTTCTGTTAAACTTTTCTTGTAACTAATCATTTAATTGTTTTTTTTATTTAAAACCATACTTTACTATACTAAAACAATACTTTTATAAAAGTAATATGTATAAAAAAATTCAAAGGACAATTTATAAATTTAGACGTGAAAAATATTTTTTTTATTTAATGTTCAATTTTTTCTTCTAGCTTTTTATGTATAAATTATTAGTTTTTATTATTAGAGCAATTATTTATTATATTTTAGTTTTTGAATTGATTTTTAAAATTTATGTTGATGCAGTAATTTGATCTATGATCAGTGCCAGGTTAACGAATATAATCCCTATGGGTAGATTTCAAAATGCTGCTCTTTACAGATTAATTGTAACATTTTACTCATCATAAAAATAATTATGTAAATAAGAACAGTTAAACTTGTTTGATTTATTTATATTTATAAACATATCGTAACATTGATCATTTTAATATAATAAATATTATAAACATTTAGCGTCACTTAATTTTATGTATTTTCTACTCATATCGAAGAAAATCCGTTAAATATTAAAATATTAAAACAAATATTAATATTAAAATATTAAATATTAAGTCCGTTTATTTATTAGTCAATATGACTTGACTTTTGATGAGGCTACGAATACAATAAATAGATTAAAAAGAAAATAGACGATAGAATAATAAAAAAAATTATCTGGTAGTGTACAAATAAATTATTTAAAATTATTAAATCAAATTTAATAATTAAAATGTATTTATAATATAGCTTTAAATATATGGCATACAATTTACACTCAAAAATAATACAATTATATGAACGAAAAGAGAAAATTCCGAGTATTACTAGTATAATATTATGGTCATACTATTAATCAGAGTTGTTATGTTTCATATTCTTTTTTTTAATAGTTTATATACTGGAAAATCAGGAATTATGAAAATATGGACAAGAATTGGTAGGAATTGAGCACTAATTTTACTATCATTATTATTATTATTGGCATGAAAAAACTTACAAATTAAAAAATGTATGAGTTCGGGGTAACGTACGTGAGACAATGAGATAAAACGAGGATAAAACGAGGATAAAATGCTCGGATTTTGTTCAATTCTAGTCGAAACACGAATCTTCGCCTTTTAATCGGATCAACGTACGTATTTGCCTATAAGTTAAACAGACGACAAAAAACAATTATTGGTATTGGTAAACTAAGCGTAAAAAGATTCACTGGGTCGCCACATACGACGAGAACGAGATGGCCGTGTTCGTTAGACGGAAAGTTCGATTTGGCCTACTCGTTTCGTCAAGAATTAACTTAGTGCATAAACCGCACGCGCGCATCCACATCCAATTAAGTCTGATTTATAGAGTGCTTGAAAATCTTCGAACACAACTCATCGGATCACCATATCACAATAGCTTTAATAGCACATACGTTCGGGCATTAGCAACGTTTTACTGCACACATGGTGTTCCGTGTTGCGCTGTAGATATTTAATTACGTATTACAACGACCTTAATGTAATAACAACCGCGCACTAACGGCAGCGCTGGTCGATTAAATTAATATTTTGGATTCAAAGCGACAGGATACATTTAACGACTCACTAACTACACAATCCAATGTCAAAACCAATGTAGACTTTACTGGTTACGGATAAAGAGTTTCTTAGTATTGCAGTGTTGTTTATATTTAATTTGATGTATACCTTTGCCCTGTATTACACATCTGACAGTAAAATATCAATAAATATTGTTTATCGAAAATAATCATTTAAAATATCTAGAGGAAAGTCAAAATATTTTGTTTTGGCCAACTGTAATGATGAAGTATCGTAGCTTTTAGCCGGCCTGAGGCAAAGGGCTTTTGAAATTGCGAAAAAAAGCTTTATCGAAACGCTGTCGAGGTTCCTAAACTTGTACATTAATCCGCGTCTTGGGTGTATTTTTCATAACAATAATGATACCAAGGCGAACCTAGGAATATAAAAATGAGCACTAAAATAAAAACAATACAATATTCTTAAAAAATGTATAAACTGTAATTCTATAATTATTTCCTTAAAATTGATAAAAAAAAAAAAAAATTAACTTTCTTCCTTAGAATGAATAGGATAATGAATAATAAAATTGATGAATTTTTGTACAAATAAAAATAAACATTAGGATCAATATTCGTATCTTATAACTTAACATATAGTTTCTTATTGTTAATATCTTCGTTTATAAAATATTATTTTCATTAATTAAAAATTTCAAAACAAATTTTTAATCTGTTTATTTATTTTTTAAATTATATGCAAAACTGTGCAACTGTAGTAGGTACATATATTTTATTGGTAGCATTTTAATCAATATATATATAATAAATTATGTCATATGGTCCTAATATATATGTTTTTAAAGTGTATAACTTGATTGTGTATTTTGTTCATTTGATAATAATATTCATAATTATACCAATTGAAATCTAATAGAGACTCGAATAGATCTGAAGGGGGAAAAAAATTGAGTTATCGGAAATATTTTATTATATAACAAAAATATTTTATTTTATATTTTTTTTTATTTACACTTACTATAGAGATAACATATGTATGTATGTATTACAATTTTCAAAAAAATATTCTATAGTAAAATAGATATGTAAATTATTTACAAAGTAGGAGTATTTTTGAAAGAAATTACATATTTTCGATTTGTATTTATTGTATGGCAATAATGTATAATAATGCATGTAGTAGCAATGTTTTTCAATAATGTTGAGTGAAAATTGGTTTAAAAAAAAAAATTGGTTTAACAATTTTTGGTTGTTCACGAATATTATTACGTACTACTTTTGAGCTATCTACTGCCTGTGCAAGAATAGTTAAAGGCAAAAGCAATTCCACATCATTATAAATATCTGATTTTGCTCCGCTTAATTCAATAGATATTTCTTTATTATTTATTATCGTCATTTATAAACAAACACTATATACATAGATTATCTTAGTAATTGTTGGTAATTTATGACGAAAAATTCGAGTTATAAGCCAAAATTCAACTAGAATGACTGACTTATAGAGAAATTCGAATTGGCGAAATCCGAACTATCGAGAAAACGTATCACACATATCATACACATATACTGAAATGCAGGGGTCAAAGCATTATTTTCCAGTCATCGAAAATTCTACTTATAGAGGTTTAAGTTATCGATGTTCCACTGTATTTTATTCAAAATAAATAATGAAATAAAAGAACCTTTTAAGCTTAATATTATAAAAATTACGTTGTTAGTACACATACTTTAATTCAATTATATTTTTTAGTGTAAGAAAAATCAACCGTTGTCATCCGTTTTTATTTCACTCAATAAGAGTTATAAATTAGAGAGATGCGTACAAACTATTCTTGAATAAACACAGTTTTAATATTATAATTAAATGAATAATACTAATATGTAATTGTATTAAACGATTATAGTATTAGATGGTTATTGTCGTTGTACACTTTCGTCAACATTGAGTTTCGATTGAAATTCCAATCACACTCAATAACGTCAAAGTTTTGGTTTTAATTTTCTGTTATGATGAGCATCTACTACGGATGAAGTATTTCAAGATATTTCATGATTAGATGAATTCCACACAGCAAAATACCTATTTTTATTAAATATTTAATAAATATTTTAAAAGAAATTAAAACATTTGATAAATGTTTAATATCCATTTGTTATACATTTTTAAACATTAAACTAAATATTAGAAATGTATATAATTTTAAATTTTTGTTAATTTTTAATTATTTATTTTGAAATGTTGATACGTTTTGATTGCATGTTTAAACTTCATCATGAAAAATAATTTTATATTTATTCAATGTTGTAAAAAGTTTTCATTTTAAATATTTAAATTATTATCATATATAAATATTGTTTTAATCATTATGTTTCAATCGTTATGATTGATAAATATTGTATGGAACACTATGTTCGTATTTTTGAAGCCTTTTACGGTCAACTTAATCCGTATGGTCATAATATAATAATATCGGACCCGCATGCATTTCACGTGTAGTTTTTGAAAAGTAATAATTTAAGTATTCTTGTAATCAATACAAATTATGGCTGTTAATTATTATACTCTTGTTGTAGATCAAAGTGAGTTCTACCATTTTAGCATGCTTATTTTTGTGTTGCGAATTACAGTGAAATGTTGATCGTAAATTGTTTGACCAAAGTTTTATAGCACTTTGCTTAAACCATGAACTGATAATCTAGGAAAAAAATCGATTCAAAAAGTTGTGCGATCCTAGTTTGTGGTAGATAATTCTCATGGTCAGTTTGTTGGTTTTCGATCTACTTATCTGGATTTAAAAGGATAATGCATAAGCACGGGACATCCTTGTGTACCGGATGCTAACATAATATGTCTCCGAGCAGGATGTTAACTAGTGTAAATTTGAACGAGTCGACAACATAACACCGTTACATTTTAATTTGAACCTACAATCCTTATTAATTATTAGTTCTGTAGGGTCGATGATTTTAGATGGCAGTTATGATTTGATTTGATGTCGATCCGTTACACTTTTAACAAGGGTTTAAAATGGCAAAAAAGGACTGGGAACTCTAATCCATATATCATTAACAACGTTCTATATATTGCCATACAAATACTAGGTAATTAGTTATAAATAAGTATACATTTTGAGGTGTTGTTAATAAATAATTTTCTCCACAAATCATTCATGTGATGTATTCATTTATAAACTTGTAAAATATCTAGTTATTTTTTTAAATAGCAAACTATAATATGTTAAAAAAAATTAAAATAAAAAAAATTAGAAAAAAGTATCTATAAATAAGTATGCATTACTTTATAATTTATATTTAATTATAATTAGTTTTGTAGAATACTGTTTAACACCTAGTGCCGTTAGCTAATTTGCAAAACAAATTTTTCAACCGTTCTATTGTACATGATTGTTTATAACAAACAGTTGAGTGCTTCAGTAAACTTTTCGGAGAAATGTTAAAGGAGACGCTTTGGACCCCCCAATTATAAAGCATCCTTTTTACGATTTAATATAAAATGAAAGTTTACTGCAAAGATTGTAAGGAAATTTATATTTTATGATTATTTGAATTTGATTTCGACTATTGACGTATTTATATTTTGAAATCACTATAATAAAATTGGAATATCGTGATAACGGTACCAACATTAAATACTAATTTTTAAATATACTATTCGACCGAACTGATTTAATAACATTTTATTAGACTTTATCAAATTGTAAAATGTTATCACCGGAAAGAGTTATTCATTAAATATTACAAATATATATATATAAATTAAAACAAATTATTAATATTAAATTACATGGGATTTCAGAAATAATAATTAATGTATTTATCGCTGATGGCAGTAAAATTTTTTTTTTTTACTGTAATATTTAGTATTATATTTTATAAAAAAAAAATTGAGAACACATGACATTTTTAACTATTTATTAAGACTTTTAAAAGATTTTTTAAGAACTATACCATTTTTAATAAACGGTACTATAAAAATGTATTGGAAATTGTTATATTATTTTATTTTGAATTACGATGAAATAAAAAATTGATTTTGTCGAAAATAATTAAGCCGTAATTATTGTCTATTTTTTATAACTTGATGTGAGTATTTTGAAATTTTTTTTTAAAAAAAAAAAATGATTGTTAATTTAAAAAATGACCCACCCAAAATATAAAAGAAAGAATATTTATTTTGAAATATCTTTTACAGTTGTCATGACTGGGGCAATACTTCAGATCCAAATCTTTTACGTAGACACAAAAGAATATTGACTAACATGAATTTTTAACTCTGTTTTCTCAATTATTTAGAAAAATATTCAGAAATTAAAAAAATGCATTTCCTAAAGTATCAGCTAAAACTTTATTCCTATTTTTTAATTTTATTTTTTGATGATAAAAGCAATCCTTCAGGACGAAATTGTGGATACAGAGACAAAAAATTTTAATAACGCCAATACATTCCTCGTTTAAATTTAAATCTAATATTCCAACAATATTATTTTATATATGAATATTTGTTGTTTTTAATTTTATCAATTTTTATTATAGATTAATTTTCTTACACAGTAAAATGCATATTTAATATGATGTTGAAATAAATTTACATTTTATAATCCCGTTTATAATTTATATTTTACTGATGAGCTTAAAGTATATTATAGTCCTACACACTTAATCCGTCACCAAATGACCATTTCATTCCAGTTTCCGAGGATTATCAATCAATCGACAAAATGACATTAATTCGTACAACGGATTTGATGATATCAATACCTATTTTAATTTATCTGTTATGGAAATATATTTTTAATTTTATTATTCGTTACTTTGCCGGATAAGCTTTGTTTTTGGCATATATTTAGGATATTAATTTATTTTTAATTTAACTAATTAACTTAATATAAAAGGCATGAATAAAAATGAAATTAATTTTTTTATTTTACAAATAAAAATGTCAAAGTGTTAAATATCGTATATTCAACTGTTAATGATATAACTCTAATACCAATCATTTTTAAATATCTGTAGAAATGAACAAAATAATATCATTTAATAAAATACTTAATTATTGTGATTAGTACTAATTAAGTAGTTATACGTCTTTAAACAATATACAAACATTTGGTAGCATGTTTCAATAGTTTAAACATGAATGATTTTCTTTGAATGCCAATAATTAATTAATTTTCTATAAAATGTAATTGGATACATAAAACAAGAAGAATATTTAATATTTATTATTAGAAATGTAGAAAATAAAAACACCAACAAGTAAAAATATGTAAAATTTCAAAGCTAATAATATAGTAATATTTTAAAGTCATCATTTCTTAAATATAATCAATTGATTTCACTCATTATACCTGAGTATTACACGATATCGGAAGATTAAATGTAAATGTAGTTGTGTGTCTATTAAAAATATATTAAAAATTAATGATAAGTTCAAATAAAATAAAATAGATGGATTAATTACTGGTTTTAAGTATTTTTTTTTGTGTTATAGTTGCATGGTGCTAACTGGAAGAGTTGATAAATCTGCGAAGCTTTAAAGCAGAAGGGAAAATAGATATGTAACACTTTTGAAGAGCATTAATTGCAGTTTTTATATAATATTGAGTTTTTGCAAAGTTTTACAACATTTGATGATGGTAAAATTAAGTTAAAATTTTAAATTATAGACCTGTGAGATGAAAATCAATAATTTAATTGATTTAAACATTTGAATACTATCTGAAAACTATGTCAACTAGGGTTCTGACTTTGAAGGTTAACTATTTTTGATGCATATGAAAATCCTCGTTTTAAAGTATACGATTTATTAAAAAATACTACTCTAGTAGCGAATGTTCGTGGACAAAAAGGGATTGAAGACTCTATTCAAATAAAAACACCTACACGGAAACTTTGAAAGAACGAATAGACTGTATAAACAGTTAATATATTATTATATTATCTAGTTCAATCATTTTCGGAACGGATCGGTAGGTATTACAAATTGTCATCACGTTTAGAATCATCAATAAACGACCATGTTTCAAATTTATCTACAGCATTAAAATTTGATACTCAAACTGCAGATACAAGTCCGTCTGCTACCATTGATGAAAGCTAGTCCACCAATATGCTGCGTAATTCTGAAGCTGAAAAATTGTAACCGGTGATTATCCATTTCTTTATAACTTTGAAAAAAATTTATTTGTTTGGGTTCGTTCCGGACAATATATTTCAACGCGATGATAAAAGGGGAAATATTGGAACCTCCTGAACCTCTCTTTCTGTGTTTACAGATCTGGCTGCATCTATTTGTATTAATCTAAAAGAAAAAACGAACAAATTCGATAAAAAAAGGTTCAAAATGAAGGTTGTTTGAATAAATATGATTTTATATTCTCAGATATACACGAAATATAATAACATAATACAAGTTTTGGATTTTTAAACTTTATAATTGATTGTTTAGCTTGTAAAATTGATAAAACACATTAGAATTCTTATTTTATGAGAATAATTTTTTTCCAAGTTTTTCCGGAAATATTAAAGAGAAAATTAGTAACCGGTCTTTAGTTGTTTCTAATCCAATAAGAGTTATAATAATAAAAAAAAAATGTGTAGTATGTCAAAAACAACTCATCGGGAATTATTAAGATAGTTTTTGAACTTGAATAAATGCTCCTATATTTATACAAGATGGCCAAGAAATAAAAATGATGATCGTATGAATGGGCATTTAGTTTCGATTGCGACCGAAGATATATTCTGTTCAAATTTAATTGAACTGTTAATTTACTTAATTCCCGTAATCTGTTTGAGTGTATTTGTTTTTATAAATTGTAATTACTTCAGCATTATAATATTATATAGTATAAAATTTATACCATGGCGTACGAATACAAATATTATGCAAATTAATTTTATCCAAAATGAACTTGTCTCTTACATTAACGGGACATTAATTTTAGCATTTTCTGTTTACAACGGAAATACCAAGTGGTAAATTATTATAATTAATCGTTTGTTCCTAATTAATTAGTTCAGTTAATACCTATTAAGATTGTATAAATGCATAAAACACGTTTCATTATTATAATAATAATTTAACAATAAATTAATTTATAAATGCAATGGAATGATCCCAACATAGGTTTTGATATATATATATTTTATATTTAATTATAAAATAAATATAATTAATATACCTTTGGGGATTTAATATTTTATCAAATCAATGATTTATTGTGTTTATATTATTATAAAAAAATATTTCCGCATACAAATGGGTAGTCAGTTTTATTTAATTGATTTTATTTAAATTATAAATTAATTTGTTTTTAAAAAATAAGAAATAAATAAAATAACAAACTTTAATTATTACTCAAATATTTATTCTTTATCGATGTATTCTTTAATAAAAGACTGCTAAAAAAATCAAAGAAAAATTTCTGCAAGAATAATAATAATAAAAAAAAAATTACCTGATAATTTTAACTCCTAACTTATTTTAAGTATATTTATAATATGTTAAAATTCTTATTTGCTATTGTATCGGAAATGTCTCAAAATATAAATATAAATAATAATAACTGAAATCTCTTAGGAATGTTTTTTTTTAGATAGTTTATCATTTATTTAAATTACTGAAACCTATTCCTAAAAACGAGCCACTAACATTTTTCGAATATATTATAATCTGAACATTACGCCTTTCTAAAAAATAAATAACGTTTTGGAAAATATCTCATAATAAACGTTCATTATATATATAAATTTAAAATTAATAATTCTCTTAGTTATATTTTTAATAATACAGTTAATTATATATTTTTATGTTAATCATTTTAATGTACGAATATAATTGTAAAAGTTTATGTTAATTTTCTTGTAGTTCATTAAAATGTATTATAATACTACATACTGTGTATTTATGCTTTATGAGAAAGAGATGTTCAAGCTACAGTAAATTATAATATGGTGTCACTTTAGTTTATTTTAAATAAAAATTCGTATTATTTTAATGTCTGAAGTAATAATAAGACAAATTTATAATTATTAAAATTTAGTTTATACTAGTTTATTAATTTCTAAAAAGGTTGGAAACCCTGCTTTGAATTATACCGGAACTTATACATTATCCAGGACTTAAATAAAAAAAAAAATAGTAAATAGTGTTTTTTGTTATTAATTATTTTAATGTTGCTCAAGTTTTATGTTTATTGTTATTGTGAATTCAAACGTTATTCAAGATTTGCATTTAACGTTATTAGAAATTTAATTGTTATTCAAGGTAAGCGTTTTCCGTCATTAGATATTATAATGTTCTTTAAGATTTGCGTTTTAACGTTATTTAAATTTTGCATTTTCAATTATAAGGACCAATATTTAGTCAATTTTTGGTTTAAATTTGAAAGCTACAAATAGTTATTTTTTTAAAAAATTATAGACTTTAATATATTTTATATATTAATATTTATTATTTCATAATGTTAACAGCGCACAATGGGATTACATTGGGTCACTCCCAAGGTTTTTATTTAATTTTACTAAATGAAAAAATGCTAAACAACTAAAAACAAGAATTCACAAATAATTATCCTGCACTTCAGCATGAATGGATGAGCTTTAGACTTATAGAGTCCATTATAACCTAACCAAATTCTATAATTATAGAAGAAATAATAAAATGTTGACCGGCTCTTAGATGAGATCAATTTTTACTAATTACTATTGAAAATTATAAAATTATTCTATGTTTATAATATTATTGATTTATAATTTTAATTATTTTTTGTTGAATTGTTAATTTTTGTGTTAATACATCACTATAAAATATTATTATGATTATTTGATAACATATAAATTCATAATTATTGGTAGATATATCTACCTCACCTAATTGTTAATGGATTACTGGTTCAAGTTAAATATTGATACTATTACTGTCAAGGAACCTATCAAAGATCGAAAATATTAACCTCGTTTGAATTTATTAAAATCTATATACTCTACAAAAGGACCACAAAAATGCATATAAAACACCAAAACTCGTAGCTAAGTATTATTTCAATGTTTTTCAAAATAAATAGAAAAATCAACAGTTTTTCAAATTTTATTTTTAAACTGTGTTAAACAAATTAGTTGTTAATTGTATTCTTGATGTTTCAAAACAGCATGTTTTAAATGTCATTAAATAAAATAAAAATATTTCCAAATAAACGCAACAACACTTTCCCAAATTCATCTTAGAAGATTTCTTACATTCCAAACGAAGCGATAAAAATGAATCACTTTTAGCATAACTTACAACGATGATTTTTTCCAACGACCAAACTTTCAGGTCGACCGCAAACGTGCACCAAGGGTTTTTTTTTGTTGCACTATTCAATCGAAATTTAACCTTGGTGGGCACTCGAAGCTCATATCAATTTTAAATTATTTAAGACGTATTCAAAACCTATAATACGTACACATGTAGTATACATGTCATTTATATTACCTAGAAATTCACTAAAAAATTTTTTTGAACGTAATCTCTTATCATAGCTATCTTATGCAAAAAAAAAAAAAAAAAATAAGGACTTTGTCACCCGATAAGTGCAAGTATATGTTACTTTGTGACATTTTCCTCGCTATACTGATGCTCGTAATGCGCAATTCAAAATAATAGGTTGTTAAAACCACTGAATTGGTCGGATACAGAATCCCGAGTTCTGGAGAAATAATAAGAAAAGGGATGAAATCGAGTCACAAGTTAAATTTGAACATATCACATATTAGTAATAATTATTACTATTGTTTATTTTTATACAATTTTTTTATTTTTCATATATATATATATATATATACAATTCAGAGTGTACAAATAATTATATTATGCATATTTTTGTATGGCCATCATTCAGTATACACAGGTCAATGAACGCCCACAAACGCTTTGACGGGCTGCTGAATCAAGTATGTATAACGGGAACCATCGGCAGTTCATTGTTTCTTCGAAGTTTAACGCCGTCGAGAAGTCGATCTCACGATTGTTGTCGGTCGGTTCGTATTCATTGTAACTGCCCGGGGACTGCTCAGGACCGCTCAGGATTTTGCGCCCATGTTTGCAAACCTGTTTAGGTCCTTGTCAATGTCTCCTTCACCGGCAACGGAACACTGTATTTCGTAAATATAGTAGTAAAAAAATGGCCTACGTATTTGGCTGTATAATTTTTATTTCAGTATCCTAGGAAAACAAAAATATCCGTTGTCAAGTAATTATTTTTATTGACTTTAAAACGCTGATTGAGAGACTTCAGTCCTAATTTAGAAATCGTTATAACGCCCCACATTAGATTTTTGATTTTTTTGCATTTTTTTTTCGCAAACCGAAATATGTTTATGTTTCATAGTAGTGAATACCACACGACAACGATGGCTAGTTGATAAGCTAGATGCTCATTCGACGAAGAGCCATTTCCACAGTAAAATGATTCGAAATAACGGCAATATATTTATTGTTGCTCGTAATGACTTGTTCTTTTCTTCCAGTAAAAGGCGAAAAGAAAAAACGGGAAGGTTATGCGGATGAAACGATTCATTAAAACCCACCAATAAGGGTCTGCATCGTGGATCATTGGACAGATACAAGGATCGTAGATTCACTGACCAATCTGATGGGGTATGTAAAATATGTCCAGTTACTGTAATCTCGTAAAGATTGCTTTACTAGTAACAACGTCGTAATAATCTATAAAATTAAAACTACTAATATTGATAAGCAAATATAGATAATTATATGCGAATTCCATTAATTTCAAAATCACGCAGCTCAAATCTTACTAAAGAAAATATAATTATATATAGTAATCAATAACATTTTAAATTTAAATACTTTTCGGCATAAAATCAAACAGTGTAAACATGTAAAACTTTATTTTAAATAAAAACCTATTTGTTTTTTTCGGTTAGATACAGGGCTATAGTGCTCACGAAACATTGATGCAATTATTATTCTGAATTCCATTTCATTATCTATATCTGCGTGTATGTATTTATTATTTTTAAATACGATCGTGTTTTTACTGACTTACATGTTATGTTTATATTATAAGGAAATGCCACTGTTGTAAACAAAATGCCCTTACAAGTTAAATAAAATATCCGTACCCTTGCCCATACAGTTGTCCTTGTCCATTCTAATTTTCGATGGACACTACTGACTTAGCTTATAATGCTGATTTGGATACGAATAAGGATTATCTGTATTATCTGGAATACTTCCAGACTGAAAAATCCTCCCATTTGGTGAAATATCTTACAGGCGTACGTATGTTAGTTATTTTAACGTTGAAAAATTATCCTATCAACAATTTTAGGGGTAGTTTTATATAGAAATATTGTCAAGTTGGTTGACTAGAGACTAGAGATGTTATTTTTTTAATTTTTCAACATTGTTCACAATAATTGCGGAAAAGTAACGAAGAGTTGCAAAAAAAAAAAACGGCAAAATTTACGTGATACTGATTTCGAATTTTATTTTTTACTTGTTATTCAAAAATTAATAATCTCAGGAACTTGTGATTTTTACTAAACATTTTTATGGTTTTTCTTTTAGGGGGAATTTTTATACTCTATTTAATCTTCTCTCTTCCTGCCTTACACCGTTGACATTACCCGTGTTGGGTAGACCTGCACACATAACTGGTGGAACAGCTACCAAACTGGCTGTCCGGGTGGTATCACACACTTCAACATCCATGTATCCTCCTCCTCTAGATATAATATTTCCTCTCACTAGTTGTCCCCACGCACATCCGAGATGGGACAAACCGCCTAAGTATCGATAAGGACTCCTCTTTCTATTTGACATAATTTTACACCGGCTGTCGACCTGACGCAACCACATTAGTCGCCTCTTACGACTGGCTGGGGAAACCGTGGAAGTATTCTGACACCCCTTTCCACAGGGTTTAATAATATTATAGATTTATAATTTCATTTATTTTCTGTTAAATTGCTGATTTTTTTATCAGTGCACAATTATAAAATATTATTTTGATTATTTGGTTGTATATAAATTCACAATTATTGTAGATATATCTACCTCATCTAATTTTTAATTGATTACTGGTTTGAGTTATATATTGATTCTGTTTCAGTTAAGGAGTGAACCAAATATTGAAATTAGTATTTTATGTACGACTAAGGGACAAGTAAAGAGCTCACAAGTGACGAATGTCGGAGTGTACAGTGTACAATATTATTATGCAGATAATTAGTGTGTAGCGTGTATAAAATGAGGTTTTTTAACATTGTTACTACGAAAAAAAAAAATTATATTTATAAATTTTATAACACTTCAAAAATCAAAATAAGTAAAAATCATAAATTTAAAAGTCATTACCCATAAATAACTGATTATAGTATAACCACAAAATAGTTCTTGGAATTAAATTACATAAAATTGTGATTCTGTGGTAGTTTGTCAATAGTTTAAATTTTATTAAAGTCTGATTATTACAAAATAAATATAAAAGTAGAAATGATCTTTTAATAATAATATATCCCTAATTTTTTGTTTTCAAGCCCTTACTATATGCGTTTATGTTACATGTTACATGCTTTGTAAGTTGACTGTTAACTATGAATGACTTTTCTAATGTGAATTGATGTATAAATATTTAAATAGAATTCTATAATACAACACTTACAGTACGTATTAACTTAGATATTCTTAGGGTTCCTTAATTTGTAGTTTGTACCGAATTCTGTGAGGCATGATTCATGTTCAACGGGTTCATTATAATATATTGTTATACATTTTAGTTTCTACACCTTGTAATTAAATACTTCACCAATAGTTAACTAACCTCATATTAAAACTTGATGTCGAAGTGCTGACAGGTTATTTTTTTTTTTCAAAAAAAAGAAAAAAACTATAGGATGGTATTAAAAAAGAAAAGAGTGTTACTTATTACTTTGACAACATTAGAAATAGTCTACGACCTTGTACGCACAAAATTAAAGTCACGGAAGAAATATTACTTTTAGGGTTTAACACGTTGAAGTGTATACCGTCGGCTTTCACACTGAAACTGTAGATTGCAATTTTTACCATGACAATCAACATCACTATTCCCCGTACAAAATTATTTTTAACACTAAAAATAATAATAATAATAATAATTATACAATTATTCACCAAATAATATTTTATTATGATTATTTATTTTAAGGACTTTCAACAGTAAATAATTTTTCAATTGCTTATTTTTTAATATTTATTTTTGTAATTGTTAATATAAAATAATTGAAAACAACTTTAAATAAAAAAAATTCATGATCAGTGAGAGGGCATTTTTTTGAGTAGATTTTGGTGATTCCGATAAGCATTAAAGAATAAACAAAATAATGTAATATTTGTTATGAACATAATATTATTGCTATAAAAAATAATGACAATTAGTGACAACGAAAACTCCCTATCATTGTTCTTAGAATAGATGCAGTGTATAGATGCAAGTATAGTGATAATTTAGTCATTGCCAAACAGTTAATAACATTAGTATGTTAGTAACCCAGTATTTGTTTTCAGATTGTTCCTGGTTTCTGTTTGAAATTGGTTTCGAGTTATTTCAGGTTACCAAAACTGGGTTGAAACTTGTTTTAACTACCTGATCTTTAGAATGTTAATATTTCAAAATCATAAAGAATTTAAAAAATAAATATATGTAATAAATCAACAAAACAAATATGTATGAGCACTTGAAAATATCTATATCTAGAATTAGTATTGTTGGTGAAATTCGTCAATTTGATTTACATATAAATCGGGCGGTTTAATTTTATGATCTTTTAAGTACGATGCATGAATGCGTATGATTACTTAAGGTTAGACTTTTTATACTTCAGAAGTGACTGAATTAATTTTTTATTAAGGTGTCCAGTTGAGATACTAGAATCAATGCATTTGATGAGTATGTAATGAAATGTAATATAAAACCGATATAATATACGACGATTAAATTAAGCAAACTTATAAAATATTAAGCACCAATCATATGTACAAGTATATTGGTTGAAAATTGTCATTCGTATCCATGTCAAAAGTCCCGACAGTTTCAGAGAGAATCGAAAATTATTTCCAAGTTTATTTTTTCTTTGCAATAGGCAAACATAGCACCGAGAAATCGATAAATGATTTTTTTTTTTTTAATTACTTTCTGTTTATTTCTTATTTAATTATGTCTGTTCAGTGAAGTTTTAGTAACGGTAATGCGTAGTATTATTATATTATGAATAAACTTGGCTTTTAAAACCAATATTAAATTATGTTTTTTCATAAGAGTTTAATTTATAAAATATAATGAACAACGCAAACATATACATGCAGCAAACAAAATAATTTGTTTATTAATTGTGTAAAAAAAAAAAATAATAACGAGTATTTATTGAATTTTTTGAATCATTCTTTAGTTTTGATTACATTTTTTTTAAAATCCTTCACATAAAGCTTGAGGTTTTTTTTTTAATATACGCATGATAATCAATAATGTAAGATTTAATGCACATAGAAATACATTTTCCGTCGACGAAGTCTGTGTTGAAAGAACCATTTGTCATGCGTTTTCAGTAATACGTCTTGTCAATAATATTTTTTATTAAACGTTGTAGACGTTCTAAATTTTACAATGTAGATATTGATTGTAAAAACGTGCTATAATAATATATAAATACAAATATTGTTTTGTAAAAATCAATTTGTTCTTTATAAGAAACACTCGGCTTAAAATTCCAGAGTAATAGCAAGAACTACATAACAGAAAAAATGTATTATACATTTTTTGCAATTTTAATTTACTTATCACAATCCGTATTCGTTTCTATTCGAATCAACTAATCCAATACTCGTATTTTGTAATTCAACGGTTTCGTCGCCCGTGGCACATCTTATGCACACGTATGTATAATTGATAGAGAGGAATTCTAACATCTCGTTGTTGAAACGAAAATTACTGTTAACAGTTTTTTTTTTTTTTTGTTACATTCATTATAATTGATGGTTTTATTTGCTAACAAAATATTGCTGAATATATTAAGTGCATTATAGCATAGCAAATTGCACACGGATTTGTTTTTTTAACGCTTTGCGGTCCGTTTTTGCTTTTACATTAAAAATAAATAAATAAATAAAATAAGACTAACCCGGCACGTTCTGTAGTTTCATGTTATTTGACAAAGCTGTAACACCTTGTCCAAATGTTGCGTTTTACCGGACAAATTTTTATCGAACACTTCGGTTTATTACTTTTTTTCTGTGACTTCGATTTTTACCATCTCGTTGGTGATCATTTCAGGGAAATATACTTACATTTTTTGAACACAATATTCATCCACGTCGATTATTATTAATAACCACGCATCAAATGTTCGTTCGTTCGTCCCACACTCCCCACGAAAAATTATTTTGTGACCGCAAGGATAAAACGTTTTAAATGAAAATCAGAAACTTTTCGGAGTGATCTAATGGTTTTTGTTCTGCACGTAATGTTCAGTAACACTATGTTTTCGTCGCCAAAATATTCCAGAGTACACGTTAAACAGATATTGTTAGTGGCTAACTTGAATGATTTTTTTTTTTTTTTTTTTAAAACTCTACCATATGAAGCGCGTTGAACAATTAAAAATAATGTTTGGGCAAATTATTGTTGTTCATTTTATGCTATAATAATTTAGCATACTGTGAACTGATATTATATGACTAGAAAAGATAAATAATCGATAGAAATATGGTTATTCGTGTTAATATTTGTTATAATAACGAATTTTTATAAAAATATGTTATATAATGTAAATTATACCATGACATAGAGAAGATATCTTCTCTACATCGTGGATTATACGACATATGATATCAAACATATTATATAATCAGTGGTTTGTACCGTAAGAATTTTAAATGCTGTTAATCAATGTGTTGGGGGGTCCAGACTTGAAAATCTTTGGATACGTCCCTGGTTGACAATCTAGTCCATAGTTCAGACACCAATTAAAGCTGATAATCCACGTTATTATCACAAATAAAATAATATATGTTTATGTTCTTCAGGAGTGATCAGAATAAAGAAGAAGTATTTGGATGAGAATTAAAGTTAAATAAAAAATATAAATTATAAAAAATATACACATAAACGGAACAATGCGAATTTTCTGTTTTCCTATTTTAGCAGAATTACAATATAATTTTTATTTAAATTCCTATTTATATAATATTTAATTAATGACTCGTATAATAGATATTTTACACAAAAATCATAAATACAAGTATATTCCACAATTAAAAAAAAAAAAAAATTGATAACCGATTATTAAAAAACTTCATAATTAATAATACCATGAAAAGCCGGTCATAATATCAATTGGTTTGAAATTATTTTTTTTAAACATGAAAAAATAATAGCTCAATAAAAAATAATTTAAAATAACTTAAGAATTACTTAAATGAAATATTCAATAAATCACAATACAGCTATTGTTAAATGTTTAAAATAATAAAATAATGTTTTGTGAAAAGTTAATGACCGAGAAGCTATTGTAGATATTTAAAAATAAATCAATAATATTGATGTATTCAGAGAATAACTCAAATAACTTCTGCATAATTCCTGATGGATCATCTTTTAGTTGTAAATTATAAGAACCCAACTGTTCATTAACTTGTTTTGATATATAGATATATATATATACATTTTGTGATGAACTTTCAAACAAAATAATGATTATTATTGATTTGTTGACGTTCAAATTGCCATTATTTATCTATTTTAAAAATGGTATTTTTTTCTATGAAAATATAATTTAAGCAATAAGCAAGTAAAAGTTATTACAGTGATGTTAACAATATGTTTTTAGCTGATAGTTAATTATTCTGCGAAGAATATTTTCCTGATCAAAGTGAAATACGACAAAATGTTAACATTTAAATATATATTGCATTTCACATTATATTTTGATCTTGGATATATTTATTTTTTCATCAATCATATACTATGCACTAAATAATAACTATTTTAATTTCTTTTGGATTTTATTTATGATCGTATAAACTTAATGGTTTAAAAGTTTTCGTCGTTTTAAAAAGTATTAATAATCGTGTATGGATGGTTATATCAAATATTTGAGTGTGCTGTAATGAAATGTTGTACAACGAGAGTTGAAGTTTGTGTTCACAGAATATTATCTGGTCGACAAACACAGAATTAATTGGACCCCTGACAACCGGTAAGTTGGCAATATTTATCTCCTTTTCAGATAACTTCCTGAACAACTATAAATAACCGTTATTTGTATTGCAAATTATTTATTACGAAAGCTTTGATTTAAAACATTAAAATAAATTTATGTAAACTTTAAATTATTTCAATATGCTATGTAATATACGTTATATAATGATCTGTCTTAAATAACAATGTTATGGTATAATTAATATCTTGTAGGAATTAGACTTGAACTGGTTTGCACTGTACAATCACATGTGACTCTTTTATCTTAAGCTAAAATTGTATCGATATTTTAGGTAGACTGTTTTATGTAATACTTGGATAAGTCATCAAATATTAACTGGAATATAAATGGTTATATTAATGGTAACAAAACGTAGTTAATTTTCATGATATTTGTCTGAAATTATAAAATAAATGAACATTACTTAGGTTACGACAAAAAAATTTAATTTTTTTTATTCAAAACCAACGATCAAAATAAATCTCAAAAACTATCTAAAAACAAGCTATAAACACAGTAATCGTCCATATCAATAACACCAAATATAATAAAAAGAGAAAAATAAAATCGTTTAAGTCTGGTATGATGCGTATTTTGGGATAAGAAGTTCATGAAAATTAGTTAATTTATGCTGCTGCTTGCGAAACAATACAAAATATGGTTACGGTTTGCGAGACATTTTTATACGTACATTAATTTATCATCCATTTTACGTATATTAAATACTATGTGAATTGTAATGCACAAATAATATATATTTAATTTTATTATACTTAATATAGTAAATATTAAATTTACAAAAAAATATTGTACACAATGAAATTACAATATAAGTTAATAAATTGTAATATTTTACAAATTAAAATAATTAAACAATACTTTCATTTACAGTGAATGTTTATTTATCTGATTTATAATTGATTTTTAATTTGGGTTTTAAATTGTATGTATAATGAATATGTGTAATATATATTTCGCATTAGACCATAACGATACATATTTATTAGTTTTTAGCTTATGAAACGTACTGTGAAGTAGTTATAATCCTCAATAGCGTATCAATTGAATTATTCAAAGTTTCAGCGTTTATAAAACACAAATTATTTTGATCCAAATTTAAACTGTTGAAAATAATGTTGACTATTTATACCTTATACTATTATAACTAGTATACTCGTTTGGTTTTCAGGAAATATAGTTTACATTTTGCATATTTAATTATGCATTGAATAGAAATATCTAGTTATTATTAAAAATTTGCATTCAACATTTATTTATGTTTAACAATTTATAAAATTGAAAATCTGTATATTTTTAAAAATATTTAGAAATATTAAAACTTATTAAAGTTTAGCGTTATTCGAACTTAAAGGTAAAACAAATGAATACTATTATTATATTTTGCTACAGTACATATTATTATTATTCGTTATTGAATTACGATATACATTGGTTTTTATTTCTTTCAATAAAATAAATGCTATGTTGGTACTTTTGAATTATTGAATTCTGTTCCAATTTTCGAATTATTTTATTGATAAATGTAACATTTCTACGAGTTTTTTCTAGATTGTAAATGTATTTTTATTGTTTAATAAAGTTTCTGCATGTAGTTACTTTAGAACAAATAATATATAGTTAAATGATCTGGTAATAAAAATTACTATCATATATAGAAATAAAATATAGTATACCTCTGTCTGAACGTTATCGATATGTAGAATAATCGCTTCAACGATTATATTACTGTATTATTTTCAAAAAAATAAAAATAAAAAAATATAATAAATAGGTCTTTTTTCAAACTTTAAAATGATCAATAAAAATTATAGATATATATTCAATATATTGTTATATAGATAATATATTCAGTTTCAAGTTTAAAATCTCGGTAAAGTTTCGGCTTGATTTTCAGCTTTTACCTAGTTGGAAAAAAAATTTAATTTTTCTTCGCAAAAATAATGGATGTAAAAAGGTTGGGTATTTGTAAAAGTTTAAATAGGTAACATAATTCTACATTGATTAATTACTAACGTTGTTAAAATCCCTTTTCGAAGAGAAACGTGTCGATCATAACAGATTAGCGTTCACAAATTAAGCATACTACACGCGTAGGTTTAGTTAAACGTGACTACTTATCAAAGATAATTAAAAGCACCATGCAGAAAGTATCAGTGTTATGGTGTTATGTTTACATTATTAATCATTGAATGATAATTATAATAGTGGTCATCATAACCCATGCAAACTCGCACCGTGACATAGGTATTTATTGATATTTTTCTATAAAACGCTTACTCTCGCAACTGTTCAATTTAAATGGCTTTTACGTTTTAAATCATATATTTTTAGCAATCGTATTTTTTTGTAAAAATGTTAAGGAAAAATAATGTTAAGTATTAATGGTTAATATATAAATATATAATTATAAATGAAAGCGTTTACATATCTGCATTGATAATTGGCTTCAGTAGGAACAATAATAAATTACATACTTATATGTTACTCACTTTAGTGATAAAATATTTAAATACCAGAGTAACAACAAACGCCGGGAAGTTAAGACCAAAAGTATTTTAAATAGTCAATGTTCGAAGAAATTCGAATACAATATGTTGTAGTTAACTATCAGATAATAATCTAAGAAACTTCGTTATAAATAATTATAATTAAAGTTATAACTTCGTAATCTTAAATTTTAAGAAATGGATTGTTGTGTCATGAACACGTAAACACATGAACATAATACATCGCACACGTGGTATAAGCTTAATATATTTTATCAGCCATGATGATATTGCTGAATGTGTTTCACCGCGAAAATTCAAATTTTTAACTCCGATAAGTATGCAACATGTGCAACATTAAAATTTCAACATACCTTACAAAGAAAATTGGTTCTTCTGGTTTATTAACCATTTTTAGAATATTTTTCACGTCCACAAAAAAAAAAAAAAAAAAAATTGCTTTTTCCATGAAGTAGATATCCATTTCATGAAATATATCCATATAGTGAAATTGACATTTCTTTACACAACATGGACTATTTTTCGATATTTTCGTGAAACAGGTAAATGTAATACTAACTACATTGTGAAATATTTTATTATTATATACATTATATGATTTCATATGATACAGTTAAAATTCAACTTTTTTTCTATTTCACTTAAATATTTATGTTTATTTTAAACTGTATTATTTGTTATTATATGAGATAAGCATTATATTTTTGTTAAATAATCTATGTGTCAATGGTACTTTTTAATTATGTGGTAGAAATATTAAATGAAAATAAAAATTGTTTAAAGTAGATCATTCGTGACTTATGATATGTATATTTTATTATGGAAGTACTTAAAAAAAAAAAAAAAAAAAATAATGGCTGATTGTGTTTGATGTTGTATTGGACGCAACGTGAAGCGAGGAAGCTTTGATTTTATAACAAAGATATTTTTTTTTCGCTTTTCGTAGTGGTAAACATTTTTAAAAAAAATATGCTCTAACTTTTAATTCAGATTGTTGACTATGCTGTAAAGACATTGTTTTTATTATTTCAGTAATTCAAATAATAATATCAGATAACTGTAAAAAAAAAAGAAATGATGGATCACACCATACATTTACTTTAAAAAAAAACATTGTATCAATTTTTTATTAAGTTTATAATTCCACTAGGATTGTGTTTTTTTATAATTTGGATGACTTATTATTGTTTTGAAATTCAAAACAGTAATGTATGCTTGCACTGAAATGAGATTATAGTCAGATGTCGACTAAGAACCATAAAAACGAATAAATTTATCTATTTATTCAGCGTATTTCGCCGGTTGTATCACTATTAATTTTAGCTAGGAAATAAGATAGGAAAGATTAAAGAAAAGTGGACTGTATAAGGAAATAAAACGAGAAGGAATGAAGATGATTTTCATACATATACATATAAGTAACTTGGTGTTACTAATAACAGTGGGAATGAAATCAATATTATTTGAAATATATTAAAAAAAACGTTGCAACAAAAAAGGTAATAATAAATAAGTAGCTTAAGAGTGAGGTTAGTAGTGAGGATGGTTTAAACACTATGATATTTAAATAATAAAAATGAACAAAT
Source organism: Sipha maydis (assembly GCA_034509805.1). Taxonomy (NCBI): domain Eukaryota; kingdom Metazoa; phylum Arthropoda; class Insecta; order Hemiptera; family Aphididae; genus Sipha; species Sipha maydis. The sequence goes on along the minus strand of JASXSY010001970.1, from coordinate 22,259 downwards.
ACAAGTAAAAATAATAATAATACAACGTTTACATATATATATATATATATATATATATATCAAAACCAAACATGACCTCACCCTTCTGGAACGAATGGCAACCACTGGAACCGAACGAAGCGGGAAGGCGTCGTTGATGGTGAATGATGAAAGATTTGAATTTGCCGGACGGCAGAATTACGGTATGGCAGCGGTGATAAATCAACCGCGGCCGAATGCGAACAAAATAATGGTACTCACTGGACGGTGATACTCGAACGACTCACGCGGACACGTGGTTACTGACCTCGAGCGTGTGAAAACGGGCCCAACAACGTGATGGGAACCCGAACAAGAAGGTTGGCGCGTGACGGAGGCACAAATAGTCAGTTCGCGATCACGCAAAACGAAGAATAAAAGTCACACGTTAAGTTGCAACGGAGGCCAGGTGGTACGGGGTTGGTGGCACGTAATGTCGGCTGGAGACGTTCGGGCTGTATGCATGTCACGACGAACGCCTGTAAAACACACTTGACAGCCACCAGATGACCACAGCCAGAAAAACCCGATGACGAGAGTAAGATCGTCGATCATTCTCCAAGGAGAAAAACCGGTTGCCGTCGGGGCGGCGCGGTGTCTCATTTGCGCGGACGTGCAAAGGCCACACTGTACGCCTCAATCTGTTCCCAACATCAGATGATCTTAGTCTTTATATTCCGTACACATTAATAGATTCTGTGTAACGACTAATTTATATCGATAAGCAAACATTTCATGCCTTACAAGTGTTGTTTAAAATGTGTATCCAATTTAAAAAGATGATTAAAATTATTTTCAATTTTAGTATTTTATAACTTGCAAATGATTTTCAATAGTAATTTTTAATTCGTTTACATTTATGTAGAGCAATAAATAATTAATTAGTAATTTAACAAAAAATACTTAAAGCTTCGAAATCATGCAATTTGATCAAAATATTACGTAATTAGAGGTTCCAACTTATAAAATTTATATTTGATAAAAAAAACCAAACAACAATTTCAAATGATTTATTTTTCAGAATTATTAGAACCATTGTTATTTTAGGAATAATTTTCATAATATATGGATTTCTCGAATTTTTCAATGCATAATTAATAACATAACAAGAGTTGGGAAATTATGTAAAAAGTGCATGGATAGTAGGTACCGGAAAATAATTGAACTTCCTAACTTTTATTGTGTATTTACTTCGAGTTAATTAATTTTTCAAGATTTCCAAACAAAATGTCTACTGCATTTCTCAAGCGCAATGCGCACAACCACTAAACTTAATGATCGTATTCGCCGGAAAAGGATTTTTTTGAAATTATTTAAAAGTAGTTTCCACGGGTTCTTTTATAACCATAGGTACGAGTAGACAGTTTCCAAATTATCAACTAAAGTATATTGAGTTTGAAGAAATTATTTTCGCTGATTTTCTAGTGTGTGTGACGTACCAAGTGTATGTTGAAATTCTGAGGATTGACCGGCTTTTTATAATATATACATTTTGATGATATATGCTACACATGTTCTAGGAATATATTACTTTACAATCGATGTAACAGAACGATTTGCTATTATAAATTATGCACATATACTATAATGCATATTAAATGTATATTATCAATATCAAAAACTTAAAACTCAAAATTCAATTAAAAATAAAGCGTGAATTTGTATAAGTATGTATTTATGTATAAGTAGGAATATAAGTGTTCCATAGTTCTATATTATAACTATTAAAAATTATCAATTATCATCATTATTTTTAGTATTATTGTTAGCGTAATATTATTATTTTTGTTATAGTATAACAATTATTCGCAATAATAAACAGTTCACAAATTAAATAATTGGATAGTTTTATAACTATGGTATGCTTAGAATGCTTTTCGTAAAGATTTAGGTTGGTTTTTTTATTATAATATTCTAAATTGATGTAAAATTTTAATTTTTTTTTTAAATAATACTGCTTGAAAATTGAAAATTGTAACTTAAAGCACTTGAATGGATTTGGATATATTCACGTAAATTCAAAAATATTAAAATGTACACAGTACAAAAATCATAAATATAAAAAAATGTAATACTATCAATGACATTATGAGTTTTCTAGTGGGTCGTTTTAACTTGTACTGATTTTTTCCGATACGACTGTATTATTTTTTTTTTTTTTTTTTGGTATCCACCTTAGCTGAATGTGCTAAAAATTAATAATCCACATTTAAAAATACAGTCGAATATTTTTCTATCACTACTGGGATAATCGGTTAACAAATTCGATCTATAGCAGATATACATTTTTCGCGAATACCCTAATGACCGTATAAATTAAATACTTGTTGGAAACGCGATACTCTTTTCAGGGTCTGTAACGTGACCAGTTTATAGATATTGTTGACAATTATGTTCAAAACCTTCGAAATGATTATAGAAATCATTTAGTAAGAAGTTTCATTTTTTACAGCTACAAGGAAAATAGTCAGTGTTGAACGGTGACAAATAACACCTGGAACAATTTTTCACTTGGCTGAAAGTAATAAAATAGAAACACCTCCTCAGACGGGCTTGACAGTAATGGAAAATGTAAATACAAATGAATTATTTATCTGGATGCCATTTTTTCGATCAATTTTTCCCTTCCTCCGCGGCAATGTGTGCGGCGGGGGAAACGTTGACGTTTTCGGTCTTGGAACCTACTTATCATAACAATAGGAGTCACATCATTGTAAAACGTCGTGCCGTTTTGAATGTTCTCGCGCCGACTGCCGAGCCGGAGAAATACCTACCCGGGAGTGGGCGACCGCCAACGAAATGGAAATACATATTTTTTGATCGGAATGGTGTAGCAGTTATCACACGGATGACCACGGCACTTGCACTGCAGTCGATCGCGGTTCGGTTCACGGAACAATGTCGAGTTTCCCCGGGTAGTCCACTATCTGCGACGTTCAGGTTTTAGGCTAACTAGGACCTGGTCTGCTGGAAGTACGTAGTGTCCGCTCGTGTCTCGTACCGAAGAACTAATTTGGTGTTGTGCGAATAACTGTTTAGTTTATAAATGTAAACACGTCTTCTATAGGTAGTTAATAGATAGGAAAAACTTGCGCGTTTCGACCATTGCTGTGTAACGGGCAATCGAAAGAGCGCGTTTCCGATGAAATCAAGTGATTATGAAAAGTGTGATTGCGTTGGAATTTGGATGGTACATTCGACATTTATCGCAGAATAGTCTTATTTTTGAAATCGTATTTTTAAAAGTAAAAAACTTCTATTTTACCTATGTTCTTTTGTCTATAAATTCGTTTTAAATCTTAAGTATTTCGTGTAGGTACATAATACTTACTCGGCCAATAAGGTTTTCACCTTAATTCATAGTTATGCGCATATCAAAATAAAAAATCCAAGATATATACAAAAAAATATACGTTGTAGCATTATAAAATCATTTTATTATTGAAAATACGATTTTAATGAACACATATGTTTGTTGAAATAACTAAATATACATATAATTGGTACAAATGTAAGATTTTTAATTATTTAACATAATTTAATTCTATAAAATGCATGTAATCCAAGACGTTAACCGTGCAACTTCAATACACCTTAATGATTTGCAATACACACATTATATTTGGTTTTGGTGGACTGATTCGAACATATCGATTACATCGTTATTATAACAAAGAAAAAATAATAGATTAATAAAACGAATTCATCCACAAAAAAATAATAATTTCGTTGTCTACGATAATCAAAAAGCTCGTGATAAAACTATTTGAATCTATTTCATATTACAAATTTCATATTACATTATTAAACTCACTTTACATATATTATGTTTCTTGTGTTGATTACAATACTAGCTGACCCGGCGAACTTCGTACCGCTTAACAGTCGATTTTTTAATTTTAATTTTTTTTTATACTTATTCTGCTATTTAAGACACCGGGTCATCTAGTCAGATGAAAAAAGAAAAAAGAAAGTTGATAAGTCAAGAATTACACTATGTCAAAAAATAAAAATGATCAAACACTTAAAATTCTTTTAATAGTCACTAAAAGATTACAATGAAAATTACAATTTAAGATTTCTTATTATGATACCTACCTAATTATTATTTTTCATTTTATTTTTACTTGTTCTATATTAAGTTTCATTTTTATCGTAGTACTTTATGGTGCACGTTAGTTTTTGTTTGTTTACCTGGCGCGTTAACAAACAGACCAGACGGTTTTCCAACACGGGAACAGGCATCATACAATTGACTATGCAAGAACCATGGATTTTCTAGATTAATACCACAAACACTTAATGACTGCCCCTGGGATTTGTTTATAGTCATAGCGAAAACAAGCCGTATTGGAAACTGTAGTTGTTTAAACTCGAATGGTAGGTCAGTCGGAATCATTGGGATGCGGGGTATCAAAACGTCTTCTCCTTTATACTTTCCTTTCAATGTGATTGCTTTTATTACGTTATTTAGTAATTTTTTTTTTTATCGCTAATCATATGCCGTTACAAAGTCGCGGTTGGTTAATATTTTGCAACATTTTAACTACAGATCCAACATTTAATTGAAGATTGTGAGGCGATAATCCTGGAAAATCAATTAAATTTAAAAATTCCGGTGGATAGTTCACGACTTCATCTTCATTTATTGTCGTATTAACTGGTTTATATGTCCTCATTTCGCCAAGAATGTCATCTTGAATTTTGAAATTTAATTAATTTACATCATTGTTTTTGTCACTATAGCTCGTTCGCTCAACCAATCATAGAATAAATCATTTTGAGCAATATTTAGAAACACTTTTTGAATGAGTTTAGCTTTTGATTACATTAACCGACAAAAACTTTCAGGAAAGGTGATGCAGCCAGTCAGCACATCTATAATAAATTTGCCATTACCATTATCAATAAATTGTTTAGAGAATATGTCTCCAGATTGGAGCATGACATTTTGCAGCATGACACGCATATTCTTACTTAAATATTATACCTAGACATGTTTCCACAAATTGGAGGACTTTAAACATGCATTTAGTTCATCATCTTGCGTTGAATATAGAACCACTGGCAATGTTTGGCGAAAATCTCCTGATAATAAAACAATTGCGCCACCAAATTGGTTTTGGTTGTTCCGTAAATCTTTTAAGCTTCTATCTAAAGCCTCTAAAGATTTTTTATGTGCCATCGTGCATTCATCTCACACTATTAGTTTACATCGCTGTAAAACCTTTGCCATTGCCGAATTTTCGAAAATTTTGCAGGCTAGAGTTTCGTTGCTTTGCATGTTTAATGGCAATTTTAGAAATGAATGGGCTGTTCGACTGCCTTCAAGCAAAGTTGCTGCAATTCTTGATAAAGCAAGAGCTAGAGCAATTTAATTCTTTAAGCGAATTTTTGCCAATATTTAAGTAATCAAAATAATTTTTTATATATATATTTATATATATATATATATATATATATATATATGTGTCTGTAGCAGGCTCTGCTTAAGATAACCATAATACTACAGATTAGATAACATACCATTTAATTTTTCCATGATTGTATGGTTATTGGTTAAATACTTATATCGTCTGGAAATTAATCATCTTTTTTTATTAAGATGTTCGCCGACCGAGCTCTTAAAAAATTTGTTATAAAAATACTATAAACTATTGTAGTTGTGATAGGAATCCAAATTTGTACGTTGAATTATAGTTTACTAAGTTATTTTAAAAATGTTTTAAATGTTTATTCAAATAAAGGTATAAGTTTTATTTATAAATGTTTAAGTATATGTAATATGTATTATTATTTTTAATATTATTTATAATTTATAATATAAAACTTTATGGTTAAGTTCAAACTTTACTTTAAAGTTCAAATTGACTTTTAGGTATGATTACGAATATTTTGAATGGGAATATAGAAAAGTGTTGTTTTAAACTTTTTCAGGAAATTTTTTAAATTTTTCTTTCCGTAAGAACCATCCTCGTACTTCAAAGAATATTATAAAAAGAGAATTAGTGGATTCGGTTCAGCTGCTCTCAAGATTTGTGCTTAGCAACACATTCAGCTATTCATTTTTATATTATAGAATAGATTACCATAAAAAACGTATACTTTTAATATATTACAACCAACGTGTAACGTTATCAGAATTCATTTAAAATGATGTCCTCTAAGGGGATATATAGGATTTAAAGAGTTTTAGATTACATAATATCCGAAGTCAGTAATAAAACAACATTTAAGACGTTTGGAAATGGCAAGTCACTTAACCCGTAATTTCGTTTTGGCCGATATCACAGTAGCCGTAATACGGGCTGACAAAAATATTATCAAATAATGGTACACAATTTTGGATTGAAAATATTCAATAAACAAATAAAGTTTTGAGATTGACTTTCAGCATAAGGTTTCTGCGTAATACAATTACAATTTGTCTAAAAACAAAATATAACATATGAAACGAATAGCGCAACAACAATAGTTATAAATTACTGTTGAATTTCATAGGTATTAATTTTTTTTCGTATTTAATATAGTTACTTAAATCAGTACGTAAATCACTGAAATAAAGAAAGCAACCATATGACGTTCGTAAAATGATTATTGGTACCGTATTATATTATAGTATACAATGTATAATAATAATAATAATAATAATAACCTACATTAACATTAGAAAATAAATTGATAAAAGTGATATTATTATTGTTATACGAATCTCGTCATGAACCAAATTCAATATGGATTCGAAATATACGATTGGTATAATAATATCTGCAGATCGTTTTAACGAATCTGATTTTATACATATCATTGATTGATCATCATAATGTACATTATTATTGTGACGGTGAGTGACACGCATAGTTTACCATATCCACAGCAGTTTATACGACAATAACAAATGGTAGGTATTGTGTATCGTGTATCGTTCTCTGTTTATATTTCAACGGTTATCGTGAAATTCGAAAATAATTTAATCGGAATAATGGGCACGGCGAAGACGTCTTTGTCAATGCAAACATTACATAGACGGTTCGTCTCGAGTTGGAATACGCATTTTTCAAACGTTCCGTGTACCTACTGTCAATACGGTCTTGTGTATTATAGCAAGTTGTACATTGCCTGCTGCTGTACATCTTATAAATGATAAGCAAAGGTTTTGTTTTTATTTTATTTTTATTCACCGTGTTGTATACGTCACCGACGACAAGTGTAGTACAAGTGGTGCGTATACGAAAAATCTCCGGTCCATTATAAATAAAGACGCAACGGTAAAACGGCTAACCGCACTCACGCCGACATTAATTTACTTTCGCACAGAGATACGTCGTGTCGTCGTCAGATAACAAATAAAACGGATTGCCCATAAATTATACTTCTTGTAATAAATCACCAATGGCTCCACGAGTACATTCTACGTATGTGAAGTTGACTTTACCCTAACTCGGTGCAATTTTTTGAAACAAATTGTTTACAATTTGCTAATCATAAAAGCAGTTTGAAAATCAAAATCAAAATCAAAATAAAACGAGAGGAGAATCAAATTATTGCAGCTTATCATCTGTAATCAAAATAATATGGGTTATTTCAAGTACAATCTGAAAAAAATTGTATGAATTATAATACAGAACCATTCGAAATAGTTTTAAATAGTTATACAATAGTTAATTGAAAACCTCGTACCATCGATTCACGTACCAATTTATAGTGTGCATCTCATACTCTTATAATGTTATTAATTGGTAATTTTAAAATTATTTATCACTTACGTCGATCATTTAGTGTCCGAAAATATGTTGATTGAATAACACCAATAGTATTCAAATAGTTTAATAATTTTTTATTCGTAAGAAGTAAAATAACAGTGGGGATAATATTAGATATTTATATATGTTAAAATAATAATAATATTAATTTTGTCAATTGTAAAGTATGATTTGATTAGACGATGTTCGAGTTGCACAATTTACTGTTCTCATCGGAGATCTTTTGAGTTTATGAATTTCACGAAATCATATATCGTGCAACGCAATCATTTTTAAGGTAGATACACAAATACTTATTAAAAGTAAAATGAAAATTATTTAAATAAAAAGTTTTTAAATGTTCATAATTTTGTTTGTGGAAAATGTAGTAACCCGAAGGTTATACTATTTGTTACGTATTAACTTTAAACCACTATCTTTTCCTTGTACTCACTAATCCTTGAGCGTTGTCGATTTTATTATAAAATAAGTTATTTTTAGTCGGAAATGGTTTATTCATTTATATATTAAACGGGTATAATCTTATGAAATATTATTAATATTAATAAATTAATATTAATATTATTTTTATTATTTTTTTGTTGTTTTGGAACAACGAAAATCCTTGAAGACTTTTTCTTGTTCTAAATAAGTTTATGCACTACGCCCAAATATCGGTGTATAAATAGGGACGCAGTGTTATTAAATCTTCAGATACAATGTAACCATACTTATGTGTAGACCGGTACCGTTAATCTTACAGCATTAACTTATCGGGCTACCAATACATTTGGCTCAGTATTAATAAATATCGTTTATAACTTTAAAAGTGTTTATTATTTACTTCAAACCTATATCAATCAACGCGTAACCGACAACAAAGGTGACTTCGACGTTAAAACGCCTTTAGTCAGTCTTTAACTAGACCGGCTCACTACATATTTGGTGTCAGGTCTGTGGGGTCATTTAAAACGAAATATACTTGGTAACGTTCTTCGAAATTAATCCAGTAAGTAGTTTGAGACCTATCGTCGAACCATCATTGCCAATTGCACATTCAATCAATTTTCGACGAGTCAAGCCCGATAGAGGAAGACCAGAACTTTACAAATCCAAAGGAATTTCAAGTCAACTCGTGCAATCCTATGAAAGCAGCCCGTACAAGCAACCATTAACCAGGACTAATTCAACTTCAACTCATTCAGCATGAACCACTTGTAAGTTATTTGAAAATATTATCTGTCTGTCTGAAAGCCTGGTCAAAATTCTAAATAAATATTTTTTGGTGAATCCTAGTGCGTAACCACTAGACGTAAATAATTTTTTGGTGAATCCTAGTAAATAGCTAGACGTGAAATTAATACAAAATTATTTTTTTTTTTTTGTTAGTAAATGATTACCAGAGGTAAAGCTAAAAATACACTGCCAGTTAACGAATCTTACGATTCAAATCTAGGTACATCCGTCGAAACAACCTCTAACTCTGATAATAGCGACTTAATCGATCTTAATAACACCATACAACCAAATTCTGCCACCGGATCATTACTAAAGAAAATGGCAGCTACATTAAATTTCGGTGATGCCATGATGCAAATTCCAACATTTTTGGCAAAACCGGACGTGTCCTTTGATGGATTTATCACTAAATGTGAACTCGTGTTTAAACACACAGACCCGACGATCAAACCCATTTTATTAGATGCAATAATTGCTGAACTAACAGATAAAGCAAGGGATCTGAATAAAACCACTGTTTCAGTACTAATATGAATATTATTTTTAAATATTTTGTAAAACAACTCATGTGTAATATGATAGTATTAATAAACATAAAATATACTTGTTTAATTTTTTTTCAGTTATTTCGGTAAAAATTTAATTTTAATTTTAAGTGCAACATTAGGTGTTTTTTACTTCAATAATTTTATCAATTTTAATGATTTTTAGTGTAATAACTTTCGAACCTTAGTTATAACTATGCAATGCAATTTTTTTCGTCGTTACGGGATCGATATACCGTCTACTTCAAGGATTCCTTGATGCTATATGCAGTCTGAAGATTCAGGATGTTTATGCAAAGTCAAAAATACATGTATATTTAGTTACTAATGAAATATATATATTTATTTGTGATAAGTACTTATAATCTTTATTTGGTATAAATAGTTAATCTACGGATTTTATTTGAACAATAACCGACAGTACATTGATTTTAAATTTCAAATCATAAAGAGCACTTTATCAGTACCTACTATTCTTTCTTTTCGTCAATTTGAGTTGTGGAAATTTCATGTTTTAACGATTATCATTTTTTTTCATATACGATAAGGACAAAAATACGATCTTGTCGAAAACCAGTAGACCGTAAAGGCTGCTGCATTTTTATAACTTTTCGGTAATTTTTCTCAAGTATTATAATAAATGTTGTTAAATTAGTAGAATCACCTCAAACTACTATAAAGAAAACAAATCGTACCATACATTTTATTAAAATTGTGATGATCGGAGCAATTAATTTGGTAAAAACCATATACATAGACACCAAAAATTAAATATAAAAATTAATGCCATCGGTAGTAGTGAAGTCATAAATATATTAAATAAATTGAATAACAACTCAGCACCAGGTCCTGATGGTTATACAGCTGTCTTTATTAAACAAATAGGAGACAATGTTATCTCACCTATCGTTCATATAATTAACTGTAGTATAGTAAACAGTATAGGTATCCGATGAATTGAAAATGGCTAGAATTGTACCAATACATAAAATCGGAGATAAAACTGATTTTTTAAATTATAGACCTATCTCTTTAGTATGTATTATAGCCAAAATCCTTGAAAAAATAATAAAAAACCAACTCTTAGAATACCTAGAAAGTGATAAAATAATATTTGAAGGAGAATATGGGTTTAGAAGGAACTTAGGAACAGAGGACGCTTTAATAGATTTAACTAATTTTTTGAATAATAAGAGGGACAATAAAAAGAAAATACTAATTTCGTTTCTAGACTTAGAAAAAGCTTTCGATTCAATTAGTAGACAATTATTACTACATAAGTTAAAAGAATTAGGTTTCGATACTATTACACTTAATTGGTTTTGGTTTTCTAGTTATCTGAGTAATAGACAGCAATTAACCACTATTGGATCGCATTATAGTGACTATTGTTATGTTCAAGATTATGGAGTAACACAAGGAACGTCGTTAGGCCCCTTATTATTTTTAATCTATATTAACTCTATACCAGCTTCATTATTATAAGGTAAATTATTCATGTTTGCCGATGATATAGCTATTGTTAATACCGAAGAAAACTGGTCAAAATTATTATAAATTGTCGAAATTGACTTACATCTTGTATATAACTGGATGGAAAAAAACTTATTATCACTAAATATAAATAAATCAGTATGCATGCCGATATTCACAAACCGATCACAGCTTCCAGTTGGATTGAATATCATATTACATCATTGTTACGCAAATAAGACTATCTGCAATTGTAAACCACTTAAAATGGTACAACAATTTAAATATCTAGGAGTCACAATGGATCAGGAGCTAAATTGGTGTGAGCATATAAAATTTATCAAAAATAAAATCCGGAGATTAATATCCCTATTTTACAAAATTCGCTTTCTTAATAAATCAGTTATATGGCATTATGTAATTCACTCTTAATATATGGTATAACATGCTGGGGAGGCGCCAGCAGAACAGACATAAAATCAGTATATATTGCTCAGAAAATTATTATAAAAGTAGCCTACTCGTTCCTGCCAACATACCCTTCAAAAAATCTTTTTCAAAATACTAACATACTATCAATCTATAAATTATACATTAAACAAGCACTTATAAAAACAATTCAAATGCAAATACTTTATAATACAGAAATAATAGACATTAGAACAAGTTATAACATAAAATTACCTTATATATCATTATCCAGTACAAAAAGTGCTCCCTATTATATAGTCAAAACTATATTCAACAATTTAGGAAATGATGTAAAGAGTCTAATAAAGTATGAATATGAAGATCAGTATAATAAAACAAATGCAAAAAATATAATTAACAAAAATCGTATAAAAAAAAAATTACTAAAATAGTGAATGAACTCGATGAGAATGTGTGCAAAAATAAATTATTAAAAAGTATCTATGTGTAAATATAAAGGATCATCTATTAATATTGTTTAGTTATATAATTTTAAGTTAATGTTATTTAGAGAAATAAAATATATCATTCTTAATTGTATAAGACACATGTCATTTTATTTTATTTTATTATATTATATAAGTAATATGTATAGGAACTCCTTATACCAGAAACGAGCTTGCTCAGTTGGTATACGTATCAGCTTTTATCACTGTTATTGTATTGAAATAACGATATTGATTATGCTGAAATAAAAAAAAATGCAATACGATAAAATTAAAAGGATTTTTTAATTCGTTGAGATTCTAAAAACCAACTTTATTCATTATGCTCATGGACTTTTGTATTAGTGATAAGTTATTTTTATTATGTTATTACTTATAGCATTATAAAAGTAAAATCGAAAATAATATTTAACCACCGCATTTGATGGTACCTCGGTTATTTTATCCATATTGTTGATTTTAAATTTATTATCGGAAAATCCTTAACATTAATATTGTGGCCAATAAACCTTCGTGACAATAATCTTGCATAACAAAATATGAATATTTATCAAGTTATTATCGAGAACCGACGGTATTTATAAAGCAGTAAATTAAGTATTATACGTTTATAGTGTACATATTGAACCAGGAATCGATAGCTCATAGTATAATATGATATAGAAGCCGTTCGATGATGTTTTCAAACAAATACTTTCGTTCTCGGAACACGTAGGTTGGGGCTGTCGATTAAGTTCGTGTTTTCCGATTTCTTATAATCTCCACATGTCAGTAAAAATGTGCATCTTTGTAAGTGTGTTATTAAAATACGAAAAAAGTGGAATTTCCGTTCGTTTGCATTCTCGGACATGTCGCTGCTGCCGCGGGATTGAATTGATAGAATGTTTTATCATTCGCAAGTATTGTGTCTATCTTATAACACCCGTAAAACGTGATAACTCTACGTCAAAAAAGTTGTGTTCCTATAGCTTTAACAGTTTAATGAACCGTATCGAGATTAAAAGGAAAAACATTATATGCATCTCGTTGCGGTTTTTGATGATATTTCAATATTCAAGCGAGTTATGGGTAAACGTAAAACATTAAAATCCGTGAAAGAACTCGCTCGAAAAATTTAAAATCGTAGAAAACCAATCAGAAGACGGTGGTCATTTTTACAGCTACCATAAAGGGTACGATAACGGGTGTGCAGTCGATATCAGACTTAACGATGCGGGTTCGTTGTATTGCACGCGTGTCAAGACCGAGGAAACGTATATAGCCACGTTCACATTGCCGCGGTATCGAAAAATGACGTTAATTAATTCACGATATAATATAATCAATAACGGTATTCGACAGTGGACGTAACGACGAGTACTCAACGATGGCAATACGACAATACCGATTAGGCGTCACTGAATACTGTACATCGGGCGATGTTCTCGCGATAGTGTTGGGAGTCTACATATTGAGAGTTTACGGCGGTCCGTGTGACGAGAGGACCATAAATCATTGGTTAAGTTTCCAAAGCTCTCGCGGATTAACATACCCCTCCCAGGGGTCAGGCAGGAACGAAGACCGGAAAAGGTGGAAGTGGAGAAGGGGGAGGGTTTGGGACGTCTGCCAAAATCAGTTTTTGTTTGCCATGACCGGTAGACGTAGTCCGCAGGATAAAGAGGCCGGCGTCGTATCCTATGCAGAAACTTTCATTCCGTCGTCCAAGCTCGGCAAAAGTTAACCAGACGTGACATGGCGGCGACTACGGTACCGGTCGTCGGCAAACTCAAACAAAACCGATAATATAGTTACAGGACCGAGAGTGAGAGGGAAATCGTGATTTATATGGAACAACCATCGTAATGGTGGATCGAGAAAATACCGATAGACTCGTGTAATATGTTGACGATCAATGTCTAATGAACAGCTATACTGGCCCGTAGCCATAAAGAGGGGGAAATGGGGCATTGTTTCCTTAGATCCAATCAAATCAATGATTAAATCAATGACTGATTTATTGGAAAAGAGAGTATATCAATAATCAGTTAATTCAAATGAGAGTTGGTTATGGTGGTAACATCAGTACATTGGTAAAAAAACATTGTAATTATTTTGTATAAAAAAATAAAATTAGTTATAATATTGTTTTTTTTCTATTTCCCTCTCTCCGACAACTTGATTTTCTCCTCCCCTTCTCAGATGAAATGTAATATTGACGCGTGTACGAGTTGCGATTTGCGAGCACGATTTGCGCCGCGGCGGTCAAACGTTCTGGTACCAACCGAGCGAATGCTATATCGCGGAGACGATTTATGCGCGTGGTTTCCGTTCCTGTACGAATAACGGACGCTTCTCGATATAAGCAACCGAAACGAACGTAACGGATTAAAAATCGTTCTAAAGTTCGGGTCCATCGTATACGCAATTCCGGATGAAAGTGTGGGTTAGCGAAAACGGATAACGCACAATATGTTATATTCTCGTGACACTCTGATAGTCGTCCATAATCAACAAACAAAGTAATCGTCTTTTTTTCTTGACCTAGTGTAACATTTATTTGGACTGATTATGATACAAATAACAACGATATTGTTGTAAAATAATTAATTAAAATCGGTAAAATGTTTTAGACATGGTGCTCAAAAACAATACGTCAGTGTTGTGTTATTGAGACGCTCATCGCCTTCAATAGTATAAATGTATATTAGGCTACTCTAGGGTGACCATATTAAGAAAATAAAAAAACGGGACAGCTGCTACTTCCCCCCCCTCAAAAAAACCCTCATCTCTATGTATTCACACATATGCATACAAATGTCGAGAGATAAAGTCTTTTTATTTTTAATCCTTTTGGATATTTTACATGTAATTTTATGTCAATATTCGCTGTCCAAACGCTTATAAAAAAAAATTGTAACATAAAAAAAAAACATATAAAAAAATATAACATAAAGGAAATGCCAATCTCAACAGATGGTAAAAATTTCAAAAATCTGCGACTTATACTTTTTGAATTATAACATATATTTAAAATCGTTTGAGAATAAATCGCTATTTTATGCAATTTCGTAAATATTTGAATTTCAAACAGTCATAAAACTTTTTCCTTTAAGTCTGGTAGAAATTTTTTTAAAGATTTTTGAAGAATAGCTTATAGATAACCTAGTGTTAAAATTTTAAACCTTAAGTATGAACAGAAAAAATTTTATGAATTTTTATCTACAAAATAACTTGCAAATTATCGTGATTTTTACACATTTTATACAAATTTGAGCATTAACGGCTTGTAAAAAAAAATTGAGTAAACCGACCACCGATATTTTTTAGTTACGATAAGTTTAACTTATTATAAACCTTGAATTAAATTTTCAAGAGTTTTCGGTCTGCCAATCAAATTTTAAAAATGTTTAAAAACAAAAAATTTACAAAAATCGAAAATTTAAATTGTCTATAAATAAGTCAAAATACTTTGAAAAGTTAACCATGTATAGAGAACGCCAATATAAAGATTTGGTTGTTGCAATTTTTGGTTTTTGAGTTAGAGCATTTAAATAAATGTAATTTTTAAAAACGTGATTTTGCGTAAAATTTCCCGTTTTTTCGTAATTTTTTTATCGTTTTTTTCGATTTTTTTTTGTAAGTATTGAAATGTATTGAAAAAGTTGGATTTTTGACTTGCCAAAGTACCATCTACATTCACTTTCCTTTCAGAAATGTTGCTACTCAAGCAAATCGAAGCATTTTTACTGTCAAAAAAGGTGTCGTTAGACACAAAAAAAAAAAAAAAAATAAATAAATAAAAAAATAACACACATCATTGTAAAACCAATAAATTCCATCACTCCGTTCAGAATCTAAAATTAAAACACACAAATTATGAATATTCATGATTGATCATGACATTTTTTTAATTTCATTAATGAATATGCAGAGAAATTAATTACTTCTCCTAAATCAGAAATGTTGTTATTTTAATTTCTAATAAGTAATAAAAGTTCTAATAGCTCTTGATCTTAATCTTGTTTTTACCGTTTTTAATTCAAAAAAATATTTTTGACGATGTATTTGTGTGCACGAAAAAGTTAACATAAATTGATGTGTCAAATATAGATTATTGAATGCAGTTGTATGGAAGTTATACTTTTATTAGACTTTCACGACATATTGTGTACTGTTACAACAAGTTGATTTTTTATACAAATTTAGTCTTGGTGACTTAGAATATCGGTCATTATTTGATTTTTACATTATTGTTTCATTTATTGTCTTCATCATTGTTAGTCACTTCAGATTTTTACTATTATTATAGTAATATAGTGTTCTAAAAAGTTTTTATTACTTTTATTATTTACTACGATTTATAATAAAAAAATAATATTTTTCTGAAATATTAGAGAAAAAAAAAAACACAATATTCAAGGAAACTAATTAGAAAGGTTATTAGAAGAGACAATTGCTATTTTTGACCTGATCAGGTTACCACTATTCATGAATCTAACAAATCTAACAAAAATACAACAACTTATTTTAATAAAAACACTACAAACTAGTGATGGGCATATCCGAATTGCATGGATTATCCGGATTTATTCAATTCAATGTTGCTATTCAATTACTCATTTACATTAATTCCATTGTATTAAATAATTTTCAAACATAAATGTATCATATTTAACATAAAAAGCAATAACCTAAGTATTTAAATGGCTTTATTGGAATTTATTAGTACATTTTTTTATTCATAAAAAATCAAGAGTAAACATAAAAAAAATTCAAAGGGTTTTGAAAAATTGTAAATAATAAAATGCTGATAAAAAACATTATATTACTTATTATATAAAATAAATACATAATATATATATATATATATATATCAGCGGTTCCCAATATTTTACGACCACGGAACCCTTAGGAAATAGTTTGTGTTTCATGGAACCCCAATGTTCAATTAACCTGGATTTTTTCAATTATTTACTATAAATTAATAAGTACTCCAAGTAATGTTTTAAAGATAGTTTGTGATAATTTTTTATTACAATTACTACACTCAATATTCACCTTGCGGAACCCTTGAAATCGTCCCATGGAACCCTTAGGTTCCGCGGAACACACTTTGGGAAACACTGATATATATATATATGTATAAAATACATATATTTAAACATTATATTTGCGAGTCTCGTGGAAAACTTTGAAATAACTATTAAATTTATAGGCAAGATACATTTTCAATACAGTTTTTTCTGATATTTTGGAGGGAGGTTTAAACTCCTAAATATCCCCACTGCATTTGCACAACTGCATACATAATGAAAAGTATTAATACAAAAATAAATATAATTTACCTGATTGTATCTTTCAGTCATTATCGGACGACGGCAAACGATTCGATTTATAAATTTAATAATATAAAAACGGTTAGTGGCATTCGGGGACTGCCGCGATAAAGCTATTGCATATTAAATAAATAAGGAATTGATATAATTTTAAATTTTTTTATTATTCAGGAATTTGTATCATAGCAACTACGATATCCCATTAATTACGGGATTCCACAGGTAGCGTGACCATTTTTCGTTACGAAAAATTTTTTTTACGAAAAATTTTCAGTCACTACACCAGGCCTGCGATAAAAGTTATGCAATAGCTTAATAAATGATTAAAAATAATAATATTAATAATAATACTAATAATAATAATAATAATAATAATAATAATAATAATAATAATAATTATAATAATAATAATAATAATAATAATAATAATAATAATAATAATAATAATAATAATAATAATAATAATAATAATAATAATAATAATAATAATAATAATAATAATAATAATAATAATAATAATAATAATAATAATAATAATAATAATAATTATAATAATAATAATAATAATAATAATAATAATAATAATAATAATAATAATAATAATTATCCTAACAATAATGATAATAATAATAATTAAACATACATACAACTAAAGACTAGTTTTTTTTTTTTTTTTAAAAATAATTATTTTGTTTTAAAAAAACTGAGGCTGACAAATGAGTTGGTGTTATTTTATTACGCTTTGGAGATAATATATTACCGGTGGTCGAAAATACTCTTTCTGATGAAGTTGAAGATGCTGGTATACTTGTCTGAGTAAATAATTACATCGATTACAATGATCATTGTATCATTCTTATATTGTATTGTTGTATAAATTTAACTTATCTTCAGAAAATCTTATTCCATAACCATTCAAAGGTTATGCAGTTAAGATAAGGTAATTAGGTATTCAGTCATGATATCACTGTAAATCATAGAGGTACTAAGTAAAGTCCTCAATTTAATACATTTTTTTTTTTTTTGGTAACCAATAATTAATTATAAAAAATGTTGAAATCATGATCAATAAATTGAAATTAATAAAATATAATATTAATTTGCTCTTACAATAAAATAAAATAATTTATTTTACTAAAAATTAAAAATAATTATAAGTTATATTAAAAACAAATTCATAAATCCGGATAGGAATTTGATTCAAATCCGATTTGAATATCCGGATATCTGGATAATTCAGATATTCGGATTTCATGCCCATCCCTACTACAAACTACTTATTTGTGTCACTGGTCAAATTAATTATTTTTCTATTACCATGCGCTATTTTTAACTTGATCTCAAAGTAAATAAAAATGTAATGATTGATAATATAACATTATTTATATATCACATAAAATACTTTTCTGAATGTATAAAACATGATTATTACTAATGTAAATGCAAATATGCAATTTTTTTCCACTATCATAGTCGATTATACAATTTACAATAATAATACAATAATGTATATAAAGTCCTAGGTTCTAGATTATTTGTTTTTGATTGTTTATAGCCCGGAAAACTATTTACATTTTATCTTCAAAGTGATGTATCTAATTTCGATGATCGGTCAAACGCGACGAGAAAACTCGCCATAAATTTACAGACTGTTGCAGATGAAACATTTGAAACTATTTACAAACGGAATTCAAGAAATTGGTGGGAAGAATCGGTCAGAATTATGTCTGATGGTCATCGATCACAATCAAACCCAATTAAACGATTTAGATATCTTTGATGCCGAACGAAATTATATAAATTAAATTGCAACTTAAATAAAGTCTTTATGTTATATAGATAAAGTATCACGTGAAGAGGCTATTGTATAGATTTTTGAAAACTGTCAACAAAGAGCTTAGCTCCATCGTAAGGCATAAAAATAAACTTAACTATTGGCGAAATGCCTATTAATGAAACGCGATCCAATCATTCTTTTTATTCATTCATGGATGAGTTCATATTCCAACATTGTTAAAGTATATAATTATACAATGTAATGTTCCGTCACTTCAGAGTAATTCGTATTAAAAAAAATAAAAAAATAAAAAGTTTAAGAATAATCACTTTCGTATAGATATTACATTTAAAAGCGTATTCAACAGTTTCTTTGAAACTTATACACTTCATTATACAATTCACAACTTCATTCATTAAGTTCTTCCTCGAGTTAGACGTTCAGTATTAATACTTTACTGAATTAAACACGTGCTATACATTCAATCATTCATCATTCGAGTAGGCTTCATTTCCGAGCCACGGATTTCGATTGTGAATATATATTCAAAAGCGATTAAAATATTCTATCTGATTCGTAAAATATTCTATTGTTAACGTCTAACTGATTCGTCAAATGTATTGGATCATGAATGTATATTTTAATTATTTTTGTAACTCGGGTACTTGAGTACAACTTTTTGTTCGCTTCTTATCGTCTTAGCGTCTAACTTTTTGTTTAATAATATTAACAATCATATGCGTTATTACGTCGCATCAGTTTAAAATCTGTTTATGAAATAAAGAAACCGTAACAAATGCATTATTGTTGTACCATATTATGTTAAACATTTTATATTTATACGTATTTTCGAGATATTGTAATGGTTAACAAATATCGTAGAATCAGTTTAAATTCCAACAGCAACCAGAAATCAAAATGTTCATTTTTTTTATAGACAATTAGTTATTGATTTGTAATAAATTATTAAATTATTAATTATTAAATTAAAACTTGGAATTTATAATCAGAAATTTAGTGGTGTTTGGTGTTGTATTTAGTGGTGTATTGGTAAATTTATTTATTGGTATACGAACCAATAAAATATGGAAATTATTCCTAAAAAATCTTCTCGTTACGTTTGAATAAATTTAATTAACCCTTTACATGTTTATAACTTCTAATAAGACTATAGAATACAACATCACATGATATAAATGTATCATGAATTATATTTATCGCTGAATCTCAATACCCCATATTATAATCAATAATATCAACTTTTCAAAATGTTATTTACCAAATTAAACTTTAAATACAAAAATACATTAAACACAGCGTACGATTTAATCTTCAAAAAATAAATATTTCATTCAATCTTTATAATTCAGTTTTCACAATGTTTTCCAATGAACTGTAAAATAATTTTTTTTTTTTTTTTTTAGTTTTCGAATAGTATAAATGTGTATTATAATAATATTTTACATCAAGTATCCGCCGAAGATCGAAAATCTGCTGATGGCGTATATCTGCGTATACTTATCAATACACCTGTGGTGTTCTTTGTTCTTATAGCTTCAGATTCTGTAGGTTTCCTGTAAATACTAAATTTAATTTTCTTATTTATTTTGGAAAATGTAAAGTTTAAACAATTAAACTTAATATTTATTTGTGTTTTAAGTACAAGTTTTAATGTTTTTATTTATTTTGTTAAATTGACTAATTGAATTTTAAATATTATAAAACAAATAACGTTATAAAATCGCAACTGAATATGAAAAATAAAGGAAGGAATATATTGAAAAAAATCGGTCATTTTGCATTAGGATGAATAATTTTAATAGAAGAGGTTATCTAAAATAAGTTATCTTTATAAATAATTTTGTAAGGAAGTCTAAATTTTTTTCGATTATTATTTATTATCATATAAACTATAACTTTTAGAAGAGCAAGCTTAAAATTATGTGTAAATAACTCTTTTGAAACTGAATTAATACAAATGTTATTTTTGATATTGAATATTTCTAAGTTTGAATTGATTACAGAATTTATATCATGGTGATGTTGTTTTTATCTTATTCCATGATTTATATTTGTCTTACCTACTTAAAACGTTTTATAGCTAAACTTAGCTTATATACACCTAAATTTTAAAAAGAATAGATGATTTTGTGAAGTTTTTAGTTCTATTTTGTATACAGCGGCAACATGAAGTCTATTTTCCAATGTTGAAGTTACGTATATCGAGTACTCACTCAAAGTGATTTAACTCGTAAATATTCAAATTAACGGGTCAAAATAAAATAGTGTATATAATAAAATTGTATATCCATATCCATATTATGAACTTAGACATTTTTTACACAACATAATCTACTCACTTTATCTTAATCACGAAACAACTGCTTCAATAAAACCCGCATCGCGCCGCCACTGAATATATTCACGAGACACATGGATAAATACGAACAATATCAAGAGACAACACGTTTATAAATACATTTTATAATTTTTTTAATTTGATTTTAAGTTAATAGTTTTTTTTATTTTTTGTTTATTTATCTATATTCTATAGAATTAAATATTTGTTTTAATGATGTATGCAAAAAAAAAAATTAATTTTGGTTTTTTTTCAATAAGACGCGATCCATAAGTTAGCCACCCCTGATATATAATATATACTATATTATTTTGAGTTATTTGTTTTAGTTGTTGATCATATTTGATTTTTAATCGTTTATACATCAAAAAGTTTAATTAAAATTTGTAGATAATAATAAAAATTATAATTTAATTATGTAATGCATCCCGGTACATGAGTAAATTGTATATATTGCCTCTAATCAAAAAGTTTAACGGGGAAATAAGTTTAAAACTATTGTTATAAAAATGTGGCCTGCACTCATACGTTCGTAAACCTTAATCAAATATTTGGATTATTATACTGATTTTAACCCTTCCAGGTTATCAAAAGTATTATACTCCATGTATATATCAGGTCTTAGTGTACGATATGGTGAATACTTTTTTAAACTAATAATTGCGTAACCAAAGCATTAAATAAGATATACTTATATGTATACAATATTTTATGCACCTACATCATATTATGTTCGTTTGTCTTCTTATTCTTGTAAAAATAAAAAAAAAAAAAACGTACCTACCCTTATTTATATGAGTATTATAAAACATGTAATATTTATGCGAAGAAATAAATTATTTTTGTATGCAAAACTATCACTGAAAACGATTAT